>APFE030271126.1:12754-30353 GCA_000404065.3 Pinus taeda | reverse complement strand
GGTGTACAAAACTTCCTGGGGTATACATCCGGCTGAAACAAAGACCTCTGAACAATCATGCTCCACACACAACAAAACCCTAATTTTTACAAGCAATTATTGGAAGGAGCTACAAGCCCTTATTTGCAAGCTACCTCTTGCCTGACCTCAATGATTCATCTTTCATTCCAATTTCATACTCAAATCGTGAAGGTCACCTCCTTTTACAAAAAAAATAAGTTTTTCACTTCAAACACTCATCAAAACCACCATAAAACATCCTTTAGTAATCTTCGATCACAAAACCACCAAACACACTAGCAACATCAATCCATATAACACACTAACAATAATTTTCTTACAAATTCGATTATGTTTTTAAAGAGTTTGCACTAATATTTTTGTTCTTTTCTATTTAGTTAACTTGTAATTTAATGCTTGCATGAATCTTTATTCTTTCATTTCTCCTACTTCAAACATGTCATATGCATGTGCTCTTCAAGTATTATAACTCTCCTTACCTATTTCTGCATAAAACACTGAGCTTAACTGCTAATTTTCTATTCTAGAATTTTTATCAAAATTTAATAGATATTTCTAATTTTGGAGCATCACTAAGTTTAGCCAAACTACTAAATTTTCCTTCAAAGATATCCATGTTGCTATCATGATACCAACTCATTCATGCCTTCCTTGTATCCTTTTAACTACTCTACTGTATTATGACATAAATGCCAAATTTATGTTGTAGAATTATTTATGCTTTAAACCTTCAAAATAGAGGTCAAAGCATTGTATTTAGTTGTCAACTCATTCATCCAAAATCCTTAAGGCTTTAACCAACAAAGTTTCCAAAAGACTACCATATTTAAATTCATGGGCCTCTGGCACCTTAAGCCCTGATGGCTTATTTTATTTTATAATTCTTTATGACCATGGTTATGACTTTTGCACATAACCAAGTGTTGTTCCTTTGCTTTAGACCCTGGTTTATTCTCCCCAGTGCACATTGGTTATTGGTTCACAACATTGTCACTTGTGCCACATGTACGCCAGGTTGTCCCGGAGCCTAGTCATCCCAGAGCTCTCTGCTTTGAGCCTTCTAATTTTCTTCTACGGTGGATAACATGTCCTATGGGTCCGCCACTGCCAAATGTGCCTTCACCATTTTCCTTTGATCTTTAAATCTATATGTTGTCGTGTCCCAAATCTCATTAATCCAAGAGCACCTTAGCATGCACTCACTTGAATCCTTCCAGGGTCTAGGGATCAGGGTGATGTGTCATGGTGGGACCTTCCCTACATTTGTAAACCAATCAATGGTCACTTAAGGTGTGTCATCTCAAACAACTTCCACATATTCCTGGAGTTGAATCATCCCAGACACCATAACTTGTGTACCTTTTAAAACCTTCCAGTGAAGCCCTTGTGGGGTGAAATCATACTCATGTCACTGACACCACATGGTTCCACTTGAGTGGTGACATGTGTCACTCATATTTTCCCACTTGAATACCTAAAAACGTTGAAAAAACATGCCATGTATCCCCTCTACCAACGTCATGTTGACATCATCACAAACCAGTAAAATACTACCATGTGCCACCATTTCATTTGTCAAGAGGATGCAGGCAAGATGGTTTCCTGGACTATGGTTTTTCAACCATTTCCTTTGTTAAAATTTTTAAAGGGTCCAGGCCTTTTACTACACTGCTTCTCCTTGTGCCACGTCTCTCGACCCTACATCATCCTGGCCTTCAAAAATTATGTTGTGCCCAGATCTTCCAAGGACAGTCTCCCAAGGTGATTTGCCTTGTGGGGACCTCCCACAGTTAAAATCCACTAATCAAATGCATGCAACCACTCATGATTCTTCTCGAGCTTACATCATCCTGGGCACTCACCTTTGTGTGCACCTTTGGTCCTTCCGAGGAAACTCTACAGCGATGAGTTGTGTAGTGTGGGTCTACCACTTCCAATTAAAACTCTTTTTATGCATCATTTTCTACCCACATTAGCCCAACTCTTTGATTTAGCAGCTCAGTCGCGTTAAGGAAAAAATCCAAACTTGCACCAATTTTGTCACCAACTAGACCATTCTTCCAACTTTAACTTTGTAATTTGACTTTTGGGAGTACCTAACTTGGACTAACAATAGCTTCTAATCCAAGAGGCCTTTTTCAAACTTCCATGTACCACTAGAAATATCTTTCATAACTTTACCCATGTTAATGGTCCCAAGTCCTCTTGAGCTAATATGTTAAACTAAAAATGGCTTCAAAGTCATTTCACCTTCTCCATATTCACCTTTACCATACTTTGATCTAATCTTCATTCTTCTTGCAACCATCTCTACTTTTTCCTTCATCTTCTTGACCTTCTCCATCAATGAGAATACATTTCTAACAATTCTTCTAACAAAATTAATCTTTCCAAAGAATGATTGTCCTCATTTTCTTGTGATTGGGGCCTTTATTTAGTTATGGCTCTAATCCTCTTGCGACCAATATATATCCCTTTCTGACTTACAATGTGGCCTAGAAACCTCCCTTTCGGTACAACCAACAAGAATTTATTAGGATTAGTGATATCTTATATTGTCTACATATTTGAAGGACTTGTTGTAAATGTGACCAATGAGAGGCTCTTATTTTGGAATAATTTGTTAAACCATCCTGATAACATGCTATAATATTTCCAATTAAATCTCCAAATGCATGGTC
This sequence comes from Pinus taeda, assembly GCA_000404065.3. Lineage (NCBI taxonomy): Eukaryota > Viridiplantae > Streptophyta > Pinopsida > Pinales > Pinaceae > Pinus > Pinus taeda. The sequence continues at coordinate 27,651 of APFE030271126.1, read as the reverse complement.
CATTTCTCTTTGAAATGTTGCACCAACATTATTTAATTCAAAGTTCATGTGGGCATAAGCATATGTTCCCATGGTGTGGTAAACATTCCCTTATGCTTGTCATCCTTAACAACTAAAATTTGGTTGTATCCAGAAAATCCATTTAACATAGACATTATTGCTAATCTAGTAATTGATTGAAGCAACATTTCCATGTATTGGAGTGGGTAATTGCCCTTAAATGAAGCATCCATACAGAGCCTTCTTTATACATTATTATTTTGAACTATTATTGGCTTTGAAATACATTCAGAATGTTGTATTTGGAAGATGATTATGGCTCTTTTCATTTTAACAATTTTTTACTTAACCAAAGGTTTAAGTTTTGGATTGATTATCCTTGGTATATGTTTCAATGGATTAGTATTTTATTTTATTGGAATAATATGTTGAATAACCTCCTTGTCATATTCCTTCAAGTCTTGGTAGGTCCCTCCAAAGACATCTTGAAAATTTCTATATAAAAATGAATATTGATCAATTTCACTTTGAGAGCAGTTAACTCCAAGATTTAACCATTTGGGATTTTCTAGAGTTTTGATATTTACTTTTTTAGTCTTGTGAACCAATTTCTTCAGTAAATTGAGACCTTTGTATTTGATCATTTTGGTCAAAGATTGATTCAAGTGATATCCATACTTTATTGGCAATGGGATTTACCTTATTCCCTTCATCATGAGCATCAACAAGAAATTGAATAATGTGTTCTTCATTGTTAAAAACTTGAAACAACATCTCAACACAAAAGATATCAGACACTGAGTTAGGGTCAAAATGTGAGACAACAATAGCTAAAGAAGTAGCTTTATGATTTAGATCCTTTGGGATAAATGATATTTCAAATGACTTGAATTTGTCAAATCCCAAACCCTTCCTACATAAAATTTATGTCTATCATTTTTGGTACTATATTTTTTGCTTACTTGATTGATAATCAATTCATAATCTCCCATAACTAAATTATTTCTAAATTCCTTTTGATGGGATAATGGGAGACCTTGAATTAATTCCAAATATTTTGCTTCATTGTTTGTACAAATAAATTACAAAGAAAGGGAACTTGGAAAATGTTCACCTTGTGGTCCTTCCAAAATCACTCTTGCCCTTGATTCAGTGTTTCATGTGGCACCATCAAAGAATATCTTCCAAGCATTTGAAAATCAATTTCGATAATTATTATGTATAATATCAACATTATTAAGAATGGCATTATTCAAAGACGTGTGCCAATATACTCAACCATAGAATTAAGTTGCTTATTTTCAAAGAAGGCGATATTTTTTTGTTCTTGCAGTATTCTTGTGAATGGACTGTCGTTTTTTGGGAGCATCATGCAACTTCAATCATTCATCTAATATCCCCCAAGAGGGAAGATCCATTCCCTCCCTAAAACCAATCCATATGCAACAAGTAAATTAATAACCATTATTGTGAATATTGTTGTAATATGAGGGGTTGACTACATCATTGTACAAAAATCCTTAATCTCTCCATAAGTAGGTACCTTTCTTGAGTCTATTGCACGTATGATTTCACATGTTTCATAGTAGATAGTGCAATCCATTCCTAATGCATTCATGATATGAAGTGGCATAATGTTATTGGTAGCACTGGTATTGTCATGCCAGGTTTGAGTAACTCCACGAATTGTGATTTGCATAAGAAAATTATGAACATATACAAGGAGAGGGATACTATTGGAATTCATATTTCAATGTCTCTTCATCTTCTTTATTTTAATATTTTCAATATTTACAAGAATTTCCTAATCCCAAATGTTAGGTGTCAACATTCCCCCCTTAATTTGAAGGGATGTTGGTAAGTCCAAGCATCATTCTAAATCTTTCAAACTTTTCTCTTCCAAGCACTTTGGTGAAGATGTCTACAATCTACTCATTTGTGGAACAATGGAATAGGTGAATAGTCTTGGTCTCAACATGATATTGAGTCATATGATACTTTGTATTGATATGCTTGGTTTGATCATGGAACTTTGGGTTCTTTGCCAACTTTATTGCAGAAGTATTGTCAATCAAAAGAGGAGTATAATGCACTTATTTCTCCTACAAATATTTTAGAATTTTCTTGAGCCACACAATTTCTCACAAAATGATGTGGAAGGACATCTCTCTCTCTCTCTCTCTCTCTCTCTCTCTCTCTCTCTCCGAAGAAATATTAAAAGTACTTGGAAGAAAGAAATAGCTATAGTCAAGGATGAACTTAAAAGACATATAGAACAATCAAGAAAGCTCGATGACCAAAGACTAGGGAAAATGAGGGGAATTGTTTCAATAGATTAGAGTACTCACAAAATGATGTGGAAGGACATATCTCTCTCTCTCTCTCTCTCTCTCGTTAAATAAATTTCTGTTTATATGGCTGAAAGGGATGGCCATCAATATAACTATTTGACAATTATTGAGGATTAGTGATTTATTGTAGTGATTGCTTCAACCATTCTTGATGCACCCTTTCAATGGAGGAACCGTTATATCATGTTTAACACGTAGATGGAAAATTTCCTCCTCAATGCCTCAAGCATAAACTTGTAGGTGTTCAATTATAGTTGATTGATCCTTTAAGTAACCTTTAAGCGAGCAAAAGATGAAGTGGTGGAGTAAAGGCCACAAAGTGACTCTTTAACACGTGATTTAAGTAATTTATGCTAAGTGATGGCAAGATGTGCAGGTGAATATATTGTGTGGAGGTTCATGGTGTTCGAGAGATGATTATGATGTGTGGAGGTAAGCGTGTGAAGAGAAAGTGTGTGCAATTTCTTTGAATATTGAAAATTCAGCTAAGTGTTCGACATGCAGAAAGGAGTGCAAAGAAATCTTATAATTTCATCTTTTAGATAAAGATTTTCTCCACACGAGCCTACATTATTTTTTAGGTCAACAAGTCTAAAATTGGTACCACATGTACCTTGAGATCTCTCCTCCGTCTCCTCTAAATTTCATATTCCAAAACATCATAAAAAGAAGTTATAGAAAAATTCCAAGTTTCCCTGTTTGAAGAAAATTTTAGGAGCATTGAGGAAGCCTAACTTTTATAACGAACAAAGTTCATAATTTAAAAATAATCCTCATAATACTTGGAATACGAAGACTTCCATTTAGGATATAAGTATATATATAAAATGTATGAATGAGAATATGATTTGGTTACACCTGAGGGTCCCATATATATACCTAGGTGGGCATGCCTTCGTAAATAGTCATGTCTTTTGAGACATGCCTCTTCAATATACTAATCATTATTAACTATTAACTATTAATTATTTATATTCATACATTTCCTTCCTCTTCAAAAAATATTTGTCCTCAAGTCTTATTGTTGATAAGGTGCTTCATATCTTTTTTTGTTTTGTAATCTATTTGCATATTTCATAATTCTTCAAGTTGTCATCTTCGATGATACAAGATGATAGGATCCTCTAAGCGATAAACAAAATTGTCGAATTGGGAAGGGATCTGACCATCATATATCAACATTTTGTGGAATCTCGCGGTTACTAGATACTTCAGATGAATTTTTATCATAATACTGAATGATGGTGATATCAATATTTTTGGGAACATAAGTCACTTGTTTTTTATTTGAGTGATATGGATTTGCAAACTGGGTGAGATGTTTACTTTTGTGATTTGGGTGTCAATAAGGATTTATTTTGATTTGATTTCCCCTTATCCTATTTGTGGTGGCTTCTTGATTTAATTGAAGTATCTTATTTCCTTCACGTATTGAATTCGTTTAGTTAAACATTGATTTCTACTTGAAATTTCTGTCATTTGAACTGCAACATCTAAAAATGTTTTTACTTCAACTAGTTTTTCATATTCTTGAGTTTTGATATTGATTGGATTGATATTTGTATTTTTTTCTTCGACTTGAACATCTAAATATTTCGATGCTTCCTTCTCAATAAATTGTTGTACTTTATTTTTCAACAACTTCTTGTCTTTCTTAAGCTTCTTAATTTGTGTCAATAACTTCTCACTATGGTCCTTGATATAATTAACTTATTCGCTTTCGTATGTGATAATGTTTTTAACTTCATTCTACATATATTTCATTGCCTTTTGGTTTTCTTGAAGAATTACTTTTAAGATCTTTTTACGTCTTCTGGTGTTATTGAATCTGGATTCATTGTAACATCCTGTAGCATTATTTTTTTCATTTTGTAGGAAAATGTCAAGAACTTATTTTTTGTATTTAGGATGAACCTTTCTCTGATACCATGTAGGAATTTACAGGGTAAGTTCCACAGATAGAACACCGAAGGACACTGCTCACAAATAGATCACAGATTGGTACACCAGTATTCTTGACGTGGTTAAAACCCTCAAAGAGGGAAACAGTCCACAGCCTGAGCCAACGTGGCCACTTCAGGAAATTTATTAATGTAAAAGAATGAAAATTTACATAAGCTTCTCTCATGAGCGGTCACCTTAAAAATGACCCTCCACGCTCTTTAAATAGAGATCATGGACGAATCGAGTGTTAAGCCACGCATCAAGTGTTGATAACACCGAGGAGAGAATGAACCATCGGATCACTTCATTTCTAGAACATATTGTGACCGTCGGATTGTAAGTTACTAAAAATACATACTAAAGAAACACACTTTACCTAACTGTACACTAGACCAAGTTATACTTAACTATTTCCTATGTGTCGGAATATCCTAACCTGAAGGACCCCAAAGATTTTATTTAGGGCGAACCCATAATTATATCACTATTGTCACAAAATAAGGTTTTAACAGTGAATTGTGAGACAAAAGTATAGTCTCCAATACTTAATTGTAGATTCCCTATGTCATATTGTTTTTAATTCATCGAATCCATCATTTCAATTATATTTGATTTAGGAATCACTAACTGATTAGTACATTCAGTACTAACGTAATTATTATCTTGAGTAGGATTGATAGAGATTATAAAATCTTTTCCTACAAGTGACCCTTTGATTTTAAATAGTGCATTAGAGTGTGTGTGTGTGTGTGTGTGTGTGTGTGTGTGTAGATATATCTTTTTCTTTTTGAATTTTAAATACTTTTAATAATACATTTTTCTAAAGACACCATTTGACTTATTTAAAATCCCCGCTTCAATTAGAAAATTACTCACTCACTTATATAAGTCTGTCAAATTGAGTTGTTCATCATATGTTGTAAATAGATATTAAGTTATAAAAGTATCCCCTTGTTCGAGATTTAATGACACAACAGTATGATTAATTGGCAACCAAATGGTATGAGTCACATCTCTTTAAACGGTCTTTTCGATCTACTTGTTACCTAATTGTTAAGCAAGTTGCAATGAAAGTGGTAAGCATCATAGGTGGTGACATAATGGCAGTGAATCCTTGCATAGATTTGCATGGAAAGCACATGAGAAGACATGGATTCTCACTCTAGTGTTTCCTCCCTCTACTGTCACTATTTTTTTCTTAGTGGCACCTTGTGCAGATAACTTGCATTATGTATGGACCGAATCATGTATATAAAACAATGTTGTGCAATAGTAGTGAATTGGATGGTGATAAAAGTAGGTAGTGAAAGAAAATGATTCATTATGAGGTGCCTAAGACATAGTGGTGACCGGAGGTCGTGCGACAGCTGCCAACTAGGTGTTGGTTGGCTGTGTTTCTTCCTTTTTTGTTGTTTATTTTTTCTTATATTATTTTTTTATAACTTTTTTTATTATTTTTTATCTATTTTATTTTATTTATTTATTTAATAATATATATATACTCTTTTTTTTATAATATGTAGTTTTCTTTTTCCTTTTTTTTATTTTTTTCTTTGTTAATGGCCAACAACCAAATTACTATTTTTTTGTAATGACCAAAAGTCAACTTCAATTTCTTGTGGATAAAGGCTGAAATCTGACTATCAAGCTAGAGGAGAAACTCCAAAATCTTCGATTCTAGTATAAAAGCTTGACCAATGGTCGGGATCAGAGAATGTGGCTCTCATACTAATGTAACGAACAAAGTTCATACTTCAAAATAATCTTCAGAACACTTGGAATATAAAGACTTCCACTGGGGATATGTGTGTATGTGTGTGTGTGAATGAGAATATGATTTGATTAGAACTGAGGATCCTATATATATACCTAAGTGGGTACCCCTTTCATAAACAACAATGTATTTTGAGAGATGCCTCTTTAATATACTAATCATTATTAACTATTGATTATTAATTATTTATATTCATAACAACTCCCTTAGACCGTATCTCCAAAATTATAGTGAAGTGGCATCTGAATTTTAACCACTAGTACATGAAGATCTTCTATCTACATCCTCCAAGTTTCATGTTTTTAAATATCCCAAGAGAGAAGTTATAGAAAAAAATCCAAGCCAACATGTTTGAAGAAAATTTCAAGAGCATTCAGGAAGCCTAACTTTTGTAGACCATAACTCCAAAATTGTAGTGAACTAAGTTCTAAGATTTTAACCATAGTTACATGAAGATCTCCTATCTGTATCCTCCAAGTTTCACATTATGAAACATCCTAGAACAAAAGTTATAGTGAAAATGTTAAGCTAGCATGTATGATGAGCATTTAGGAAGCCTAACTTCCATAGACCAGATCTTTGAAACTATAGAAAATCAAGACCTAAATTTTGAACAACGTGTACATGAATGTCTTGTATCTGTATCCTCCAAGTTTTGTGTTCTAAAACACCTCAGAAGAAAATTTATAGTAAAAATTACAAGACAACTCATTCACCCCATAAATCACATTTTTATTTCCACCTTTAGACTCCAAGAATCACCCCAAAAATGATTCATATGCTCCTCTTGTGACTTCATATCTCTTCTTTATTCAAATGAACTCATATACCCTTTATTTATAGTGTTTGTATGTTCACTTATGGTGACAACTTGTAAAATTGGTTGGGTTGACTTGCTTGTACTTTGGTTGGGTCATCATGATGAAATATTTCATATTTCCTCATTTTTATGCTCCATTTGAGCTAGGTAATCGGATTAAAAATGCCTTCAAAGATAGGGTATCCAAATGGGGTATCAAAAGTTCAAAAACAACATTTCCAATAATCTACATTTTTCAATATTTATCTTGGACATATGTAGTCTCCCCCTGTCTTTGACATCAATGGCAACAATATTTCCTACATGGTTTGTATGGTAAACAAATTTTGAGGGTTGTGAGGCCCTCACAGTCCCTTTGGATCGTATCATGTATATTCAACTTCTAAATATAAAGATTTTTTTTCTTAAGGAAAAACATCTAATATAATATAATATGAATACTATATAGCAATTCCAGTACACAGTTGAAATGAAGTTATCCTAGATTGGTCTCCAATTTGTTTGAAATAATATTTAAAATGTATATTTATTAGGATATATTGTCATATAAAATAATTTTTTTAATATATAATATTGTCGCTCTCAATTTGACGTTATCTATAAATTTGGATCAAACTTATAACCATTCTAACAACTCGTACCCACATTTCTAATGTTTCCTTGTTCCAAAAACTAATACTAATATACAACACTGTATATTCCATATGAGGAATATATGTATATTGTGAGTACTGTCAACATCCATCATGTCACTTGTAGGAATTGAACCTAGGTGGAGAGAATTCCATTCCTTCCTCTAAACCACCCGAGATAACCCCAATTCTCACACACATATGAAATTAAAAATATTATATATTATTATTTTTTTAATAATTTATTTCAAAAATAAATAAATAAAATTTATTAAAAAATAAACTCAATAAATGAGTAGCAAATGAAAGGCATAGCCACCACCCACTTCAAAAATAACTTTAGTACCTTCCAAACATACTTTAGCCCCACTTCCACCCCACAGCCCCCCTTCCACCGCTGCATGTTTAGTTGGCAATGGCCCCAAAACACATGCACATTTTTTGTTCTTGTATAATTTAGACCCTTCCAAACATACTTTATCCCCCCTTCCTTTGACACTCAGATGAGCAATTGGCAATGGCCCTAAAACGCATGTTTTGTTTTCGTTAATGATTTTTTTTTTAATTATATGTGTGTGTGGAATGAAAGCATGGGAAACTCTGGAATACTTCCTCACATTTCATGAATGGTTAACCGAGTAAATTATTTCTCCTTATTACAGGGCCTCGCCCTAAGGGAATTGACAAGAGTCAAACCTGTGATCAGTAAGAACTAGCAACAATATCAAAGAACTTCACATCTAGCTCTAAATCACTTGAAGTAACCTTGGATAGTATATATAATATATATATAATATATATATATAATATAGCTCTAAATCACTTGAAGTAACTTGGATAGATATATATATATAATATATATATATATATATATATAATATATATATATATATATATATAATATAATATACATATACTATCCAAGGTTACTTCAAGTGATTTAGAGCTATATATATATATATATATATATATATATAAATTGAAAGAAAAAATATTATTTTTTCTCAATTGTTTAATTCTCAATTTTCATTTTCTATATACTCTCATTTTCTTTTTCTCAATTGATATATATAGCCATAGAAGAACTATTTTTTTTTCTTCAAACTAGGTTGACTAGACTAGGACCAGCCCCAATGTTGGATGGAAGAACAATATTTCCACCAGTGGGATGTTATCACCAAGACTGTGTGAATCTCGATCAAGCTTAGACGCCCTTTGGGATAGTTTAACTCCCCCAAAGGTGGCTCCCATCCTCAACCCCTCCCCATGAGATTTGAACTTACCTGGTGGGGGCTAGACCTTGCACAAACCAATTGATCTATACCTCATGGGTTACTGAAGAATTGTTATGTTACTAAAGAATCGGTTATGTCTTAAGAGTATATTTAGACACAACCTATGAGCAATTTTATATGGTCATTTAATCATAATTTGATATATGTTTTGTAGGATTGTATGTTTATCTAGGTAATCTAGAGCTTTTCGTCATTTGAGAAGCATGACTTCTAGAACAATTGTGTATTTATATATTACTCTTAATTCTCCCTATAAATAATAAAGTGAAAAAAATTTCTTTTTTTAATATATATATATATATATATATATATATATATATAGAATATATAATATATAACTTTTTTTACCACTATTTTCAAAGTATAATTATGGTTACTTTAAATAAATATAATAATTGACCATTTTTTTTAAGAAAATAAGAAAATATTCTCTTATATTATATATAATAGAACTAACATTTTTTACCACTATTTTTTTCAAGTATAGTTATGGTTAATCTTAAATAAATATAATAATTAACCCTTTTTTTTAAGAAAATATGAAAATATTCTTAGGGGAGGTGACATGTTAAACAATCTAGCTAGCTAAGGGCTAGTGTGGCCTAGGCCAAGTGTGATCCTCAAGTGACTTTGATGTTAGATGATCCAAAAATAAAATATTATCATAGGTTATAAACTTGGACTAATAAATATTAATTTAATATATTAAATTAATAATTATTATTCTAGAATGTTTAATTATTTAATGGGCACATATAGAATGCAGTAGTCTATAACGCGACTTTTTGAAAGCCTTTCCGGCGGATTTTTCCGGTCAAAATCCGGCAGCAATTCATTGGAATCCCAAGTTTGATAGCTAGTTTCTGCACAATCAATGGCTCCCAGGGTTTTCCAGGGCGCTGAATCCAAATATGCAGTTAAAAAACCATTTTAACTGCTAAAAATCAAGATTTAACCTCATTTCTTCCGCCGGATTCCGTCACCGGAATCTCCAAAAAGTCGCATTATAAACAACTCCATATAGAATTAGTATATTGTTGTATCAAAGATATGACTCTCCAAATGTGTGGTATCTTAGGCTCTATTTGAGGATATTTGTTAGCTAGTTGTTTGAATAGTATTTATTGTAAATGGACACTTGTTATTTAATAAGTGATCCATAATTAGAGGTAGTTAGGACATTGAGCTTATAAATAGCTCATTGCAAGAGTGTTTGGTTGTTCGGGTGTAAACTCTTGCAAAATCAAATATGTAATTGTTTTTTTTCTGATTATTAAAATTACGTGTTTGAGGACACTTCTGCCATTATTGTGGTATCAGAGCTCCAGTAATGCTGCAGTGGATGCAAGGAGAAGATTCCAGCTCTACAAGTTTTTGGAAAACTCCATTGAATTGATCAACGAATGATTGGTATGAAATTGTCCGTTTTGTGTTCAACAAACAAAAAACAAAAAAAAATCTTACTGATTTTAGATTTTTAATCTGCAAATTGATTATGTTAATTCTTTGATGCTGGAACATACGCCCTTGCTGGAATTTAATGCAAAGTTGGATGGTATTTTTTTTATTGAGTGTAATATTGAAAGCGTTGAAGAAAGTGTAATAATGAAAGCGTTGTTGGTCAAAATTCATTAACGCTGACAATCAGCGTCAAGTTGTTTCGAACGCAGTTGATTTTCTGGACGCAGTTGCTTCTTTTTCAGTATAGGCAAACCCAACAAAAATAAGCCTATCAAATCAAGAGATCTGGTATGACAGCAGCCACCATGAAAAAAACACATGCGCAACATGGTTTTGCAGTTATGTTTACAAAGAATTATACAATGCTCAACTGGCTTTAATATGGAGTTTTACGCTGGTGATGCTGCATTGGAATCTCGTTGGTAATCACATCTGATGTCAAGGTTATCGATGCATATTGGTACATGCCAAATGAGTCGAGAAACCCACTACAGGAATTTCAGAATGCACATTAGAAGTGAAGAATGGTGATGTGCATAAATCAATTTGTTTCGATCAATTTTCCTCACCTTGGATTTCAACTTCGATTTGAGCTTTGGTTGCAGCAAGTGCAGGTCATACTGTTGCTCTTGATCTGCGCATTAATGTGGATCTGCGTTTTGTTTGTTTAACTTGTGTCAATGAAAATTATACGAACTTGATGGAAGGTGGCCTTCTCCTACATGCCATGGACCTAGTTCACCTGAAACCTTATTGAAGGATGCTGTCGGAGTCATTCAAAATGTTAGCAAGAAAATTCCTGATTCAGTGAATTTTAGTGTCATAGCCCTTTCAAAGAAAACCTGAGCCTGTACCATATTAATTATTATTCTGGAGTGCTCTTCTGGGCTCTTAATGATGGGAATATTCTAGGGATAGCTTCATCTTTTGAGAAATGTTCAAATGTTGTGGTTGGGAGATCATAAAATTTAAATTAAGATACAAAATCAAGAATTATTTTAGCTACTGAAACTTAATGCTAGTGTTGTTTGTAGTGCGATTTCGGTATATGCGGCAATTTTTTTTTCAGTGAAACAAGCCAGTGTGAGCCAGCCTGCCAGCAAGAAGCCAGCATGAGCCAGCCTGCCAGCAAGAAGCCAGCAAAAGCCAACCTAAGCCAACAAGAAGCTAGCCTGAGCTAACTAGCAGCCAGCGTGGAGGACAGCTTGAAACAAAAAAATTCGGCCTCTTAAAGAGTTTTTTATTTGAAAGTTTATAACTGAATTGAAGCTTGAAGAAGCGAAGAAATAAGAAATATTTTTTAATTTTGTAATGTTAATGGAGTGATAAGGATTTTTTCCGTTGTTTGTAATTTTGTGAATTTTGTGGAGAATAAGGAATATTGTATTTTGGAGTAATAAGGGGATTTCAATTGTAATTTTTTGAAGGGATAAGTGTAACTCAAAGTAATTTTACTTTGGGGGGGTAACTTGTTTTTACCAAGTTTTGCAAGAGCATCATTGTAAAAGTCAAATTTTGAAAGTTACCTTGTAATTTTTGAGAAATTGACTAGAGCCAAGTGTAAAGCTCAGTCATTTTTCTCCTACTTCAATGACTATATGAGGGTCAAGGCCAAGCCCTGATAGATCATGTTTTTTGCATGTTTTGTTGCCGATATTGACATTTTTGTTCTGATTTTTGGTGCGAAGCTTCAACACTACAATGTCCAAGTTATTTAATTTGTTTTCTGATTCCGACAATTTAGAAAGGCACAAAATCTTATAAAACATGGTACCATCTCATCAAAAGCACTCTCATTTACAATGAATTATGGCATGCTATATCTGATGGAGATATTAAGCCGAATAAACCCACAGATGCAGCTGCACTAGCAAAATGGGAAGCTAAGAATGCCAAAGCCTTAGCTCTTATTAAATCTTTTATCAATGATGAAATGTATGTCCATATAGAAAATGCTACAGATGCATGGTCTGCTTTGAAAACTTTTAAAGACCTCTTTGATACTCAGCCTGAATCAAAGAAAGTTGATCTACAATTAAAATTGTTGCAACAAAAATGACTGAAGGAGGTGATGTTCTTGAATATATCTCAAGACTTAAGAATATTAGGGAGGAAATCACTAATGCCGGTTTTCCGGCAATAGATGATAGCTTTATGGTCACAATTGTAATTGCTAGACTTCCTTCTTCCTACACGCATTTTTTGCAGACTCTACATTTAAATGGGAAATTAGAGAAACTAAAGTCTGATGAACTCTGTGAAATGTTGACCCAACATGATAAAAATTTTGGGAAGAAGAAGAAAGTTGGTGAAGATGTTTTTTTCACAGAGGCCAGCACTATTAAATCATCAACTGACAGTTCTCAAGGCAGAGGCAGAGGGAATTTCAATCAGAATCAAGCAGCGCATAATGTGCAAAGTCAAGGTTGAAGCCAAAGAAGAGGAAACAACTTTAATAGGGGCAACAGTTCAGGAAGGAGAAATTTTCAAGGTAGAGGAAACAACCAAGGAAGAGGCAATTTTCAAGGACAAGGAAATAATAATCAAGGTAGAGGACAATTTCAAAATAGAAGTCAAAGCAGAGGCAGAGGACAATCTTCAGGAAGAGGAAGAGACTTAAGTCAAATTGTGCATCGAAGATGTAACAAAATTGGACATTATGCTGAAGATTGTGGCACTTCTCTTAATAAAATTCCCAAGTTTCAGCAGCACTAAGTACAATTTGCAAATGATCAAGATGATGATAACTCAGAATATGTTTTTACTTCCTCGCCAGCATCACAATTTTCATCTCATCTTAGAAGTCATTATGAAGATGCCTGGATCTTGGATTCCGGGGCAAATGAACACATGACTTGTCGATGTGAATTTTTTTGGAATTTTCAAGATTGCCAAATTAATTCCATTTTTCTTGCAGATGATACAAAACATACTCCTAAAGGAAAAGGAGCAGTTAAAGTTTTTCTCCCTGCCATTGGAGAAAAAATGATTTCCAATGTATGGTATGTACCAACTTTTAAGAAAAATTTTCTCTCTTTAGTCACAATTCGACAAGCAGGACATCAGGTGATTATGGAAGATCGTTTAGTCAAGCTTAATTCAGTCAAACAAAGTTTGAAAACTATCATGACAGGTTATGAAGATGGAAAACTGTTACGGAAGAAAGGGACAGTTATTCCAAGGCATTCTAATTTTGCAGGGGCAGTGAGTACAGGTATTTCACCTGTAAGACTATGGCATGTGAGATATGGACATTTAAATTTTGAGAGTCTTTCTCAATTGCAGAAACAAGGAATTTTTAAAGGACTTCCCACTTTCAAAAGGGAAAATGAAAAATTTGAAGCTTGCATTTACAGCAAACAAAGGCAAGAAAGTTTTCCAACAAGTTCATGGCGTGCAAACAGGTGGCTACAACTAGTTCACAGTGATGTTTGTGGACCACTACAAACTTCATTTGGTGGTTGCAAATATTTCTTACTATTCATTGATGATTTCAGTAGAATGACTTTGGTTTACTTCTTGAAGAGAAAGTTAGAAGCATTTGAGAAGTTTAAAATTTTTCACCAACTTGTTGAAAATGAAGTCAAAGAAAAGATAGGTACTCTCAGGAAAGATAATGGGGGAGAATTCACTTCAAATGAATTCAAAACTTATTGTACTGAAAATGGCATAAGACGACATCTTACTAATATTTACACTCCACAGCAAAATGGAGTAGTCGAAAGAATGAAACGCACTTTGTTAGGAATGGCATGATCCATGTATTGGGGAGAAGCAACACATACAGTTGTCTACTTAAGAAATAGATCTCCATCTGATTCTTTAGATGGAATCACACCTTATGAAGCTTGGTTTGGTTTCAAACCTCAAGTTAAACATCTTAGAGTTTTTGGATCAGTATGTTATGCCTTAGTTCCGAAATAAAAATGAACTAAGCTTGACTCAAGAAGTTTAAAATGCACAATGATAGGCTATTCTGATTAGAAGAAAGGGTACCGTCTTTTAAGCAATGGAAGATTTATTGTGAGCGAGGATGTAATCTTTGATGAAACAGAAAGTAAGAGTGTTGAAGAAATCGAAAATCTTCTTCACAAGTTAGAAACTAAGGGTGGTAAAAGAAAAGGAAAAATGCAAAGTCAACCAACTTCACCAAATTGGTATGAACTTGATTTTCCTTCCTTTGAAGATGAGTCATCCAGTCCATCTACTTCAACAACATCATCTGGGTCTTCTAGCATTTCATCTGCATCACCAAGCAGCAGTAGTTCCTCTGACAGTGATTCTCCAGACTCTTCACCTGAACGAAGAACATCAGTTTATATTAATACTCTTTACAATGGTGGAGACTTTTCAGAATCACAAACAAGTGAGTACCACCTACCGAAATGGGCAGTTCAACTTTTGAAAGATGTAAAGCCTGATGAGCAGAATAAAATGGGCATCAGAAGGGCACATAGAAATGAAGGTGATCCAGGTGGATATTGGTGGCCACCTGTCAAGTCCATCTGGACCCCCATCATTGTCTCTTTCAGCATTTTCAGTTTCCTTAATTATAGCACAACTTACTATTTTTAGCAGTTTTTCGGGTCTTGAACTTTCGGAGCCGTTTTGAGGCCCTAA
>APFE030271124.1:0-21112 GCA_000404065.3 Pinus taeda | reverse complement strand
TTCTCTGATCTAGATATCCTGTGCAGTCTACATCAACAAAGCCACGAATATCTAGTACTCTGTCCAATCCTAGCCTTCCTTGGTAACATAAATCATAATCACTAGTGCCACGCAAATACCTAAAAACCTGCTTCACTGATGTCCAATGCTCCTTCCTTGGTTTTGACATAAACCTGCTCAATAATCCCACTGCATGTGCAGTGTCTCGTCTAGTATAGACCATTGCATACATTAGGCTACCGACTACACTTGCATATAGAAAATGGGGCATGTCCTCTTCCTCTTCTTGTGTCTTGGGACACTGTTCAGCAGATAATTTTATACCTATAGGAATAGGAACCTTCACCAGTTTACTGTCCTACATATTAAACCTCTACAATATTGTCTCGACATACTTCCTCTGGTTTAACCAGAGCTTCCTCTTTTTTCAATCTCTTTTAATTTCCATGCCCAAATAGTTTGTAGCACCAAGATATTTCATGTCGAATTTGGAGGACAAATGGGTCTTCAAATCCTAGATAATTTCTTTGTCATTTCCAACCAAAAACATATCATCCACATACAAGACCAGATAAATAACATAGTCATCAATTAATTTAAAATACACAGAGTTATCTACTTTGCTTCTGGTGAAGCCAAGTGCCCGTATAAATGTATGAAATTTGTGATACCACATCCTTGGCGACTGTTTTAACCCATACAGAGACTTCTTTAACTTACATACCAGTTCTTTCTTACCCTTCACTGCAAAGCCTTCAGGTTGCTTCATGTAGATTTCCTCTTCCAGATCCCCGTGAAGAAATGTTGTCTTCACATCTATCTGTTCTACCTCAAAATCAAAATCAACAGCAAGAGATAAAAGTAATCTAAGAGAATTTACCTTGGCATCAGGAGAACAAATATCACCAATATCAATTCCTGGCACCTGGGAATAACCTTTTGCTACCAACTAAGCTTTGTATTTCTCCACCTTTCCTTCTGCATTTGTCTTCTTCTTGAACACCCATTTTCTACTAATGGGTTTCCTTCCAGTCAGCAACTCCACTAGATCCCAAGCCTCATTTTTGTGCAAAGATGCCATTTCATTGACCATGGCCTCTTTCCAGATTTTTCCATCCTCTGAGTCTACTACTTCCTTCAAAGTTTTGGGATCATCATCAATAACAGATAAAGCAAAATTTGAACAAAAAGTAGATGGACGATGCCTTTCTGGTTGCCTTCTTTCTCGAACTGATCTTCTCACACCTAGAGTTTGTGTCTCTTCATCTTCTGATTCCTCCTCTGCTGTAGAGTCTGATTCCTCCTCCTTTAGCTCAAAATCTATATTCTTAGTTTCCTTTGGTTGGACTTCATGTTTAATAACATCTTTCACCTCTCTGAACACCACATCTTGGTTGTATACAACCTTCCCTGTTACTGGGTTCTAAAGCTTATAACCCTTTAAACCATCATTATACCCAATAAACATGCACTTTTCAGATTTACTATCCAACTTGGTTCGTTTCTCCCTTAGAGCATGTACATATGCATCATATTCAAATACCCTCAGATCTGAAAGAGAGGGTTCCTTACCAGTCCATACCTCTTGTGGAGTTTTATCCTCCAACGCTGATGAAGGTGATCTGTTGACTAGGTAACATGCTATCTCCACCGCCTTTGCCCAGAATTCTTATCCTAACCTGGAACCACTGAGCATGCTTCTTGCCCTTTCCATCAACATATTGTTCATTCTTTCTGCAACTCCATTTTGCTGAGGTGTATATAGAGTAGTCTTCTGCTGTGCTATACCAAACTTCTTACAGAATTCTTCAAATTCCTTACTGCAAAACTCTCCACCGTTATCTATTCTCAGCACCTTTGTCTTCTTCTCTGTCTAGTTTTCCACTAGAGCCTTGAATTTTTTGAACTTGTCAAAGACTTCATATTTCTTCTTAAGGAAATATATCCATGTATTCCTTGAGAAGTCATCTATAAATCATACATAGACTTACCCAATGATGGAACCTTCACAAGTCCAAACACATCACTATGCACAAGCTCTAATATATGTTTCACCCTCTTACCATCAGAGGGGAAACTCAACCGATTCTTCTTCCCATATACACAATTTTCATAAAAATCAAAATCCAAAGAGATATTACTCATACCTTCTACCATACCTTTACCATGAAGTATTCGAAGGCCCTTTTCTCCAATATGTCCAAGCGTTTGATGCCACAACATGGTCTTCTCTCTAGAGACCACTAGATTTTCTGCTCCACTTTCAGGAACCATAGAACTGTTGCACCCATCAACAATCATGCTACCTTCTAGCTTGTACAAAGTTCCAATCCGAACTCCTCGCATCAATACCAATGCTCCCTAAACCATCTTGTAGGTATCCTTCTCGAACACTGTTTTTACACCTGCATCATCCAACTTGCTTACAGAAACCAGATTTCTACCCAATGCAGGAATATGCAGAACACTCGAAAGTGTTCTGACCCTTCCACCTTGCAACTTCAACTTTACTTTTCCACGACCAATGATTCTAGCCTTCCTATCATCCCCTAAGAAGACATCACCACCATCGTATTTCTGATACTCGTAGAACCACTCTCTATGGGGAGTGAAGTGAAATGATGTACCTGAGTTAATCAACCATGCCTCATGATCTACATGTGTACTTGAAGAAGCCAAGTACACATCCCCACCTTCATCTGAGGTGGTTTTCGCCTCCCGAGAAGGCGCATCATCAGATTCCTTTCCTTCATTAGGAGCTTTAGATTTACATTCACTTTTGTAGTGCCCTTCCTTTCTGCATTTTCAGCAGACCACCTTTACAGGTTTTCCTGGAGATTTAGATCTCCCTCTAGATTTAGATCTCCCATTCAATGACTTATTTTTGTTTCTGTTTTGGGACCGTCCTCATTCAAAGAAGGCATCACCATTCCGACTCTCCATATTTTTCCATCTCATCTCCTCCGTCAGTAAGGATGGGACTATTTCATCAAAATGCAAGGTAGTTGCATTGCTATCGATTGCAATAACCAGACTATCCGATGAATCTGGTAGAGAACACAACAAACTATTGCACTTATCTTCATCTGAAATTTTAATATCAATAGATGCTAACTGACTTACCACAGTATTAAATGCATTCAGATGCTCTATTACCGAGTCTCCATATTTCATCCTCAAGTTATACATCTTTTTTCGTAGGAACCGTTTATTCACCAAAGACTTAGATTGGTAGAAAGTCCCTAACTTGTCCCACAAAGCCTTCGCTATAGCTTCTCTTGATACATTCAACAATACTGAATCTGAGGCACACAATCGTATTGTGCTCTTTGCCTTCCGATCCAACTTCTTCCATTCTTCATCAGACACTCTCGTTAGTTTAGTACATGGATCTACCATGACCCAGTGATCTTTATCCATCAATAGATCATCCATCTTGAGTTTCCACAACTCAAAACTCTGACCATTAAATTTCTCAATCTCGATCTTTCCACTGCTCGCCATCTTCTTTCACCACCAGAATCGATCTCATAGATCTCCCACAGAACAAGGTTTACCACAGGCCCAAGCAAAACCCCTTAGCAGCAAAGGCATCCCCTTGAAGCCAAAATGGCTATGATACCAAATGTAGGTTTTAACCCCGTATAGAAATTACCTGCCTATGAATTCTAAAACACATAAAATAAACAATGTGAGAGCTTAACACATATACGCAGAGATTTCCCCTGGATCCCAAAACCATGGACTAAAAACCATCCAATACCATGGATAAAAAACCATTGCGTCCAAAACCATGGACTGAAAACCATCACGTCCAAAAATATGTGCAAAAATCATGCACAAAACCATGGGTGGGTCTGCCCAACCTAACATAGGTTCCAAAACCAAAATTTTATGGGGCGCTGCCTCGGACCCCATAGAGTGGGGTTCCCTGCATCCCTAAAACCCCCTATGAGACCCCCGCTACGTAATCGACGCAATGAAGGGGGGGCTCTGCCCCCCCTCTAACCCCCCGGTTAACTACGTGGGCTAGTTGTGGAAAGAATATAACACAAACCAACACATTTCATGCACTAAATGAATTGATTTCAGTGTAGATGATGTTTTCTTATAATTCTATTCAATTGCTTGAACTAGATGCATTGATTTCAGTGTATATGTTAATTTCTAATCCTATGATTGCTTGCTCTAGATGCATTGATTTCAGTGTAGATGTTGATTTGTAATCCTTTTCTATTGCTTGCACTAGATGCATTTATTTTAGGGTAGAGTTGGATTTCTAATCCTGTTTGATTGCCTTCACTGGATTCATTAATTTTAGTGTAGATTTTGATCTCTAATCTCATTTGATTGCTTTTATTAGATGCATGGTTTTCAGTGTAGATGCTGTTTTCTAATCTTATTTGATTTCTTGCATTAGATGCATTAGATTTTGTTAATCTTGACATTGTAAATTATTCAGAAAAATATTTTTGAGATATATAGTAATATCTAAAAGGAAACTATTAAGAATTAATTAGATGTTAAAATTTTCCATACCTAGAATTAAAATGAAATAGATGTGCAAAAGCAATCCTCCTGCAAAGTCAAAATTAATCCTTGATAAGATCAGCCCCCTTCTACATCACCAACTAATTATTAATAGACAATTACATATATTTAAAATTAGTAAATATTTATAAGAGGAAAAGATATATTTATAAATATTCAAAACAAATCAAAATATTCTTGAAGAGATGTCATAATTGTTTGGACAAACAAATAATGTAAAAATTTTATTTGTAGGAACCGTTTATTCACCCGAGACTTAGATTGGTACAAAGTCGCTAACTTGTCCCACAAAGCCTTCGCTATAGCTTCTCCTGATACATTCAACAATACTGAATCTGAGGCACACAATCGTATTGTGCTCTTTGCCTTCCGATCCAACTTCTTCTATTCTTCATCAGACACTCTCGTTAGTTTAGTACATGGATCTACCATGACCCACTAATCTTTATCCATCAATAGATCATCCATCTTGAGTTTCCACAACTCAAAACTATGACCATTAAATTTCTCAATCTCGATCTTTCCACTGCTCGCCATCTTCTTTCACCACCAGAATCGATCTCATAGATCTCCCATAGAACAAGGTTTACCACAGGCCCAAGCGAAACCCCTTAGTAGCAAAGGCATCCCCTTGAAGCCAAAATGGCTATGATACCAAATGTAGGTTTTAACCCCGTATAGAAATTACCTGCCTATGAATTCTAAAACACATAAAATAAACATTGTGAGAGCTTAACACATATACGCAGAGATTTCCTCTGGATCCCAAAACTGGGACTACCAGATTTATTTTTCATTATGTTCCTTTCAATGTTATAATAGATATTTATACATGTTGAAGCATCCAATACCATGGATCAAAAACCATCACGTCCAAAACCATGGACTGAAAACCATCGCGTCCAAAAATATGTCCGAAAATCATGCACAAAACCATGGGTGGGTCTGCCCAACCTAACATAGGTTCCAAAACCAAAATTTTCTGGGGCGCTGCCTCGAACCCCATAGAGTGGGGTTCCCTGCATCCCTAAAACCCCCTATGACCCCCCCACTACGTAATCGACGCAATGAAGGGGGGGCTCTGCCCCCCCTCTAACCCGTCGGTTAACTACGTGGGCTAGTTGTGGAAAGAATATAACACAAACCAACATATTTCTTGCACTAAATGAATTGATTTCAGTGTAGATGATGTTTTCTTATAATTCTATTCAATTGCTTGCACTAGATGCATTGATTTCAGTGTAGATGTTAATTTCTAATCCTATGATTGCTTGCTCTAGATGCATTGATTTCAGCGTAGATGTTGATTTCTAATCATTTTCTATTGCTTGCACTAGATGCATTTATTTTAGGGTAGAGATGGATTTCTAATCCTGTTCGATTGCTTTCACTGGATTCATTAATTTTAGTGTAGATTTTGATCTCTAATCTCGTTTCATTGCTTTCATTAGATCCATGGTTTTCTGTGTAGATGTTGTTTTCTAATCTTATTTTATTTCTTGCATTAGATGCATTAGATTTTGTTAATCTCGACATTGTAAATTATTCAGAAAATTTTTTTTCAAGATATATAGTAATATCTAAAAGGAAACTATTAAGAATTAATTAGATGTCAAAATTTTCCATACCTAGAATTAAAATGAAATAGATTTGCAAAAGCAATCCTCCTGCAAAGTCAAAATTAATCCTTGATAATATCAGCCCCCTTCTACATCACCAACTAATTATTAATAGACAATTACATATATTTAAAATTAGTAAATATTTATAAGAGGAAAAGATATATTTATAAATATTCAAAACAAATCAAAATATTCTTGAAGAGATGTCATAATTGTTTGGACAAACAAATAATGTAAAAATTTTATTTGTAGGAACCGTTTATTCACCAGAGACTTAGATTGGTACAAAGTCCCTAACTTGTCCCACAAAGCCTTCGCTATAGCTTCTCCTGCTACATTCAACAATACTAAATCTGAGGCACATAATCGTATTGTGCTCTTTGCCTTCCGATCCAACTTCTTCCATTCTTCATCAGACACTCTCGTTAGTTTAGTACATGGATCTACCATGACCCACTGATCTTTATCCATCAATAAATCATCCATCTTGAGTTTCCACAACTCAAAACTCTGACCATTAAATTTCTCAATCTCGATCTTTCCACTGCTCGCCATCTTCTTTCACCACCAGAATCGATCTCATAGATCTCCCACAGAACAAGGTTTACCACAGGCCCAAGCAAAACCCCTTAGCAGCAAAGGCATCCCCTTGAAGCCAAAATGGCTATGATACCAAATGTAGGTTTTAACCCCGTATAGAAATTACCTGCCTATGAATTCTAAAACACATAAAATAAACAATGTGAGAGCTTAACACATATACGCAGAGATTTCCCCTGGATCCCAAAACTGGGACTACCAGATTGATTTTTCATTATGTTCCTTTCAATGCTATAATACATATTTATACATGTTGAAGCATCCAATACCATGGATCAAAAACCATCGCGTCCAAAACCATGGATTGAAAACCATCGCGTCCAAAAATATGTGCGAAAATCATGCACAAAACCATGGGTGGGTCTGCCCAACCTAACATAGGTTCCAAAACCAAAATTTTCTGGGGTGCTGCCTCGGACCCCATAGAGTGGGGTTCCCTGCATCCCTAAAACCCCCTATGACCCCCCCACTACGTAATCGATGCAATGAAGGGGGGGATCTGCCCCCCCTCTAACCCGCCGGTTAACTACGTGGGCTAGTTGTGGAAAGAATATAACACAAACCAACATATTTATTGCACTAAATGAATTTATTTCAGTGTAGATGATGTTTTCTTATAATTCTATTCAATTGCTTGCACTAGATGCATTGATTTCAGTGTAGATGTTAATTTCTAATCCTATGATTGCTTGCTCTAGATGGATTGATTTTAGTGTAGACGTTGATTTCTAATCCTTTTCTATTGCTTTCACTAGATGCATTTATTTTAGGGTAGAGTTGGATTTCTAATCCTGTTTGATTGCTTTCACTGGATTCATTAATTTTAGTGTAGATTTTGATCTCTAATCTCATTTGATTGCTTTCGTTAGATGCATGGTTTTCAGTGTAGATGTTGTTTTCTAATCTTATTTGATTTGTTGCATTAGATGCATTAGATTTTGTTAATCTCGACATTGTAAATTATTCAGAAAAAATATTTTCAAGATATATAGTAATATCTAAAAGGAAACTATTAAGAATTAATTAGATGTCAAAATTTGCGATACCTAGAATTAAAATGAAATAGATGTGCAAAAGCAATCCTCCTGCAAAGTCAAAATTAATCCTTGATAAGATCAACCCCCTTCTACATCACCAACTAATTATTAATAGACAATTACATTATTTAAAATTAGTAAATATTTATAGAGAAAGATATATTTATAAATATTCAAAACAAATCAAAATATTCTTGAAGAGATGTCATAATTGTTTGGACAAACAAATAATGCAAAAAATTTATAATTCTATCCACTCATTAAAAAAAATTCCGAAATGCATTATTTCTTGACTTTTCTTAATAGATTATAAATAAAAAATCATCAAAATATTCTTGAAGGAAATAAATTATTTCAAACATTCAGAAAGAAAAAAAAAATTCAAGAGAAACCTTGCCGCAATAAATTATTAAAACTAATCTTTAAGATATGTTTAGTAATTCATGGTGGGACACGATTGAGAATTAATTAATAGTCATAAGTTGTGATACCTAAAATTAAATGAAATAGATGTGCAATATCAATCCTCCTGTAAACTAATTACATGACTGTCTTCCTTATTCATCACCAACTAATTACTAATAGACAATTGATACTCTTGCAAACTAATTACATGATTTTCTCCCTTCTTCATCACCAACTCGTAGCTAATAGACAATTATATACACATAAAAATATAACACAACAACTATAACATTCATAAAGATTATCATCCAAATCCAAACACATAAACACACAAACCACTCAAAGCATCCAAACAAAGATTTAAAAACCATTCAAAGCAAGCAACATAAACTAAATTAAAGAAGAGAATGATATGGCGATGCCAAGCAAAGAAAACATAATTTGAATTTTGAATTTATTCTCAAACATATATATATAATAATGATAAATTAAAAACGTGACATTGTTGCCCTTAACTCGAACCATCTTGGATCCATCCAACATTGGATCTATCACGTGCCTAGAGGGATCAAATCCTTGAAGGTGCAAACCTTTCCTCAAATTCTACACTCCAAAAAGAAGGTTTGCACCTCGAGGGATTTAATCCCTCTCGGCACATGGTAGATCAATTTTCGATTGATCTTGTCATATAGGTAACAGAGAAGTAGATGGCAGAATGATGGAGTTCATTACCAATCTCAAGGGATAGCAAAGTTCGAAAAATAAATATTAGGCCCAAGGGATGGTGATTACCTTAATAAAAAATTCAAACCTTTTGGTGCTTCTACGCATCTTACCTTTTACCCTGTTCATTTCCACATACACCTCTATGTTATAGCCATTCCATTTTAAGTAAATTCATTATCTTTCCTAATGCTATGATTAGCCACAAAACTAGTGGCTCATTCTATTGGAAAAAACATATTAACCCATGCTACACATGTTCTACACCACTGTTAGACAAAAAAAATTGATAGAAAATAAAATCAATGATCAAAACTAATGGCTCATTCTATTCGAAAAAACGTAATACCACCGTTACACCAAAAAAAAATGAGTAAAAAATAAAATCAACTTTATTATAATGATCAGACGATTGATGTACATAGTAATAAATATAACCAAAAAAATATTAATTCAATTTCTAAGTTTTCAGGTTTTACTGGATTCTAATAACTAATTAGAATAATGCCCGCTAACCCAAATATCAATTAGCTGTCTAATACATAAATGTCCTTAAAAAATACTAATATACATTAAATATTGGCTTGCTCATATTTATTAATTATAGGCCTGAGTTGCGTAACATATTAAATTTAAAATAATACCTAGATTGTATCAAGCAATATGCTTAATATATAATAACATAATAAGAACCTCTTAAAATAAAGGGAATTCTTTTTATAATACTTGGGAAAAAATATTAATTTTATTGTGAATTATACTATTTAATTTATTTATTATATAAATTTTTATATGTTATCTTTTAATAAACAATTACAAAACATATTCGAAAAATAAAAATGCAATTTCAATAAATAATTTACTTACGAAGGCTCACATGTTGGGAGTCATGTTCTTGTTGATATGAATACAAAGATTGTGAATGTAAAGCCAAACTCTTTGCATATCTAATAATGTGTGAATATTTGACGATTTTGATATTATATATTCAAACTGGACATTGCAGTACAGGCTGTGGACAGCTAAAAAGGATCAAAGTAGGTGACAAGACCTTGCTTGAATTCTTCTCCAAGAACCGGACGCTGGAGCAGCGTTCTTGCTTTGCGCTTTTTAACTTTTTTCTATTTTATAATGTCGGGCTTGTAACCTTGTGCAAGCTTTATTGTCTGCGGACTGAGACTCCGATTGATTGTAATTTCAACTTAATTTTATTGCTAGTGCGCACATTTCTTTTTTCTTCATTCTATTTTATTGCATTGCTAATGGTTTCCTCTACCACTTTTCACTTATTTTTTATTCGAAAAGGGAGAGATTGATTGCGAAGATTAAAAAGGAACCGTATAAAAATGACAATTGGTTGTGGTTCTCCATGTTCTATCTAACCATAAGCATCATAGTTGATAAGTCTCAACCACAAGACACCCTTGAGCTGGGGCGAAAACTCCTTAAGAAATGGTAGAACCAATAATAAAATGATAATAGGAAATCCATGGCTAGGACTCCAATCCCTATAACCATGGCTCCAATGTCTACACTCTTATTTTCCCATACTTGCACCCGAGTAGCATACCCCTCTCTGGGACCCAATAGTTCCTTTGCAATGCACACCTTCCAGGACACATTATTGTAGGCCAGAAACTTAGAAATAGTGTTCCCTTTCCCTCGTACTTTCATCCAAGTGACACACCCTTCTTCAGGACCAAATAATCCCTTTGCGATGTCCACCTTCCAGTATACTTTACGAATAGCTAGGAACTCTTGTGCAAGAATTGGAATGATGGTTAATGATAGTGAATGGTAATGATAGATTGAGGATGGTTGGTAATGATTGAATAAATAATGGCCTCCTCACTACAATGTGGCGTATGAATTCTTTTTCTACCATGTGGCACCTACTTGAATCCACATGGGCCCTAAGACCACCTTCCCACATGCCAGCCATAACACCCATTTGATGTTGCTATGGAGTTGTACCACCCCCTATACTCTTTTCATGGAGTGCTACATGTAGCCAACCATTATTATATTACTATATAAATTGAAAAATTACAATATTTACAATGTTGTCCTTCTATACATTTTACCAAAATAACACATGGCCCTAGGTAATATATCCCCAAAATCTATCTACATATGTACATAGGCATGTAGGCCTGCAAAAATGACTACGTCTCATTAGTCTAATATCAAGATACATATAATTACTTCATATTTACATCATAGACCAAAATGGGTTATTACATTCCTTCCTCCCTATTTTATGCATTTTCCTCCATGCAACATATATACAAATGTATACATCAATAAAAATATGAAGGTACTCCTCCCCCATTATATCTTCCTGATCCCATGTAGCCTCCTCAAAACCGAGCAAGGTCCATTGTACCTTTACCATGTGCTAAAAGCTCAGTTTCGAATCACTCTGACCATCCTATCTATAATTTGTATGGGTTGGACTAGAAAGTCTCTTTCTGATTCCACCTAGATCATATGCAAGTCAATTATGTCATTAATATCGGGAATATACCATTTAAGCAAATATACATGAAATGCATCATGAATATGCATGGATGCAAGCAATGCTAGTCTATATGGAATCGATGAGATTCTCTCAAGAATCTCAAATTGGTTGGCATAACATACTACCATCTTGGCAGAACTGGCTAGTTTTAGTGAGCTCTTTTGTAGTTTAACTTTCAAAAACACACAATCCTAAATTTTAAATTCTCAAAAATTAAATGCCTATTAGCATAACTCTTTTTCTTGTCCTCGGTTGCTTTTAGGTTTTGCCTAATTTTTGCAACCTTCTCTTCCTTTCTCTAAGAAACTCAGGGCTAGCCATAATTTTTCCCATTTGATTACTCTAACTCACAAGAGTGTTACACTTCCTTCCATTTAATGCTTCAAATGGGCTCATATTTAATGAAGCTTGATGTCCATTATTATATGCAAATTCCACCAGATTGAGATAATCCCCCCATCTATATGATTTATCCATCACATACATTTGTATAATGTTTTCAATTACTTGATTAACCTACTCAATTTTCTCATTTTATTTTGGGTGATACACATTACTAAAATTCAATTGAGTATCGCCTTTTGATAACCCTTTGAAAAAATTAGAGGTAAATTTCACATCTCTATTTGAAATAATTATCCATGGAATGTGTTGCGGTGTAGCAACTTCTCTCATGAAAATATCAATGATATTAGCTTCTTTATGTGTTGATTTCATGCAAATACAATGGGAAAATTTGGTAAGTTTTTTTAACACCACCATTATTGTATCATGGCCTTTTATTGTCCCAGATAACTTAGTAATGAAATCCATTGACTTTATCTCCCACTTCCATTCAGGGATAGGTATAGGTTGCAACAAGCATGTTGGGTGCTTGTTCTTGACATTAGCTCTCTAACATTTTAAGCATTCAATTATATAACTTGCCACATATTTCTTTAATCTTGACCAAAAATATCAATTTCTGATTGTTGTAATAGTCTTATAGTATTTGGTGTGTACTATAAAGGCAACTTATGCATCTCCTTCAAAATAAACCCCTTTACTTGCTACATATTTGGAACATATCCCCAGCCTCGATAAAGAAGAATCCCATCCTCCCAAAGTTCATAGTCTAAGTATTTTAAAGGTTTTTCTTCCTACTACAAAATTTTCTTAATATTTATGTATTGTTGATCCAAGTTCCCAGATTCCAAAACTCTTGTCAATATATCAATCTTACATGTGCTTACTAATGCCACAAGCACCAAGTGCACTCTATAATTGAGTCCATCTTCCACCTTATTTATTTTACCTTTAATATACTTAATCTCGAAATTATATTCTACTAAAAACTCCATCCATATGATTTGTCGAGCATTTATATTTGGTTATTCAAACAAATGCTGCAAACTATAATGATCTGTCTGCAACTCAAATTTTCATCCCATGAGATAGTGTCTCCACATCTTCACTGTGCGTGATCTAGGTGGATATTGGTGGCTACTCGCCTATTCCACTTGGACCCCCACCATTGTTTCTTTTAGTTTCTCACTTTCCTTATTTCTAGCACAATTTACTATTTTTGGCAGTTTTTCTAGTCCTAAACTTCTGGAGTCGTTTCGAGGCCCTAAATGATGTTTTTTGGGAAATGGGGGCCAACAATATAATAATACCAATGTTGGCCACTCAAAATTTGTAGTCCTTGGATAGATCTTTCTAATGAGGTATTGTGTGCATCAAATGGAGATTGTGTACCCAAGTTATGACCCCGAGAAGTTGATGTATCAATTTACCCAAACGAGGCTGATAGTTTTGTTGGAAATAATTTGAGCTGCATAATTTTGAAAAACTCTGATTGTGACAGACTTCCCAATAATGTATTTATAGCCCTAGAATTGCTTTCATATTTCTTTTTACTTGTCGTATCTATAGGAATTGTTGATGTAAATGTATATCCCCCTTCCACGATTTCTCAGACATCTGTTCCAAGTGATTGTAGATAGGTTGTGGTTCTTATCTTCCAATAAACAAAGTTGCTCCCATCAAACATTGGTGGTCCGATAGATCCCATGATTTCTTGATTACTCATGATGATGGATCTCCCTTCAAGCGATCAAGCTTCATTTGAAGGACCTGCTCTGATAAAAATTGTTGGAAATAATACTGAGAAGGGGGCTGAATCAATATTATTTCCAACAAGTTTTTCAATTCATCTCCTAGGGTTAGGTTTTGGATGTTTATGGTTTTTAGTTGTTTCTCAATAATAAATAGGCCTTTGAGCCTCATTTTAACACAGTGCAGAGGAATGTAGCCACCACATCTTTTCTCGAAGATAAGCTACGATTGCCTTAGCTAGTCTTATTCCCATTATGTTTGCAAGCATACTCCAATATTTGATATTAATGAAATGAAGTGTTATTTCTGTTGCATCTATGTTTTTATGGTTATATTTCTGATTTGTTGCATTCCTCTTTAAATTCATATCAGTGTGAATAATTGTTGTCAGTTCTAAATCATTGAGAGCATAACTCCTTTCATGCTCCTTCAACATTCTTGACTCATAACACACCATGTGCCCATTATGGATGAGAGGCCCCCCAAACCTTCTTTATATGCACTAGTGCATAAAAGGTAATTTTCATTTTGGTCTACAATTTTTAACACTAGAGCACTCACCAGCAATTCCTTTAACTACTAAAAGGCCTTTTCACACTAAAGAGTCCATTCAAACTTGATACCATTCCTCTATAATGAAGTGATAAGGTAATAATTCCTAGGAAATCCTCCAATAATCCTACTGTAATAGCCAACTAGGCTCATAAAGGACTAGACTTTTGGAACATTATTTGGTGTTATCCATTCCTTGATGGATCAAATCTCTTCTAGATCCTCTGCTATATAAACCTCTAAAATAATGTAACCTAAAGAATGGATATGCTTCTAATAATAATATCATTTTATAAGTTTAGCATATAGATGATGTTCTCAAAAAACTTGTAAAACTAAACTCACTTGTTGTTCATAGTCTTCTTCTGACTTAGAGTACACCAAAATTTCATCCAAGAAAATGATAACAAAGTTATGCAAATATTTATGAAGAACATCATTTTTGAGGTACATAAAGAAACCTTGTACATATGTTAATTTGAAGGGCACCACAATGAACCCATAGTGTCCATAATAAGTTTAGAATGTCATTTTGTCGATATCTTATTCCTTAATTCAAAGCTAATGGTATCATGAACTCAAGTCGATTTTAGAAGCTCTTGTTATCCTCCAATAAGCCTCCTGTAATAGCTAACTAGGCCCATAAAATACTATACTTCTGAAATATTATTTGTTGTTAACCATTCCTGGATGGCTCAAATTTCTTCTAGATTCACTGTTATACCAACCTTCGAAATAATGTGACCCAAATATGGATTTGCTTCTAATCAAAAGAGCATTCGCTAAGTTTAGCATATAGATGATGTTCTCTAAGAACATGAAAAAATAACCTCAAATGTTGTTCATACTCCTCTTCTGACTTAGAATACACCAAAATATCATTCAAGAAAATTATAACAAACTTATCCAAATATTCATGAAGAACACCATTCATGAGGCACATAAAGAAACCTTGTGCATATGGAAATTCTAAAGGCACCAACATGAACTAGTAGTGTCCATAACGAGTTCAAAATGTCATTTTGTTGATATCTTATTCCTTAAATTGAAGTTAATGGTATCATGACCTCAATTCAATTTTATAAAATACTTTAACTCCCCAAAGTTGATCAAATAAATCATTTATTCTTGGAAACACATACTTATTCTTAATCGTCATTTTATTTGGTTGTAAAAAATCCATACAGAGTCATAATGACGTGTCCCTCTTCTTAACAAACAAAATTAGGGCACCCCATTGTGATATACTTGGTCATATGTACCCCTTTTTGAGTAATTCCTCCAATTGAATTTGTAACTCCCTGAGATATGTAGTGATCATTCGCTATGGTTATTTAAAAACTGGAGCCACTGCAAGTACTAAATCAATGGGGAAATCGATATCACTTCAAGGAGGTAATCTAGAGATCTTAAAAAACATGCCTATGCACTCCTTTAGTATATGGTGAACCTCCAAATTAGTTTTTGGATCCTTATTGGTCTCCTACATATGGACTGGCAGAATCAAGCAACCATATTCCAAATTATTTCTTAACTATAGGGTTGATATCTCTCTAATATATATCAATTTGGTAACTCTATGGACTTACGTTTGTTGACCCTCATCATCAATACAATTAAAATATGTGCTATAATAGTCTGGAATTTCGTCGTAGTTTACTAGCCAGTCCATGCTAATCAAACAAACATAAGATCCAAACAAGATTAAATTCAAATAAGCCTTAGTAGTCAACCCATTCATATCAATTACGCATTCACTCACCAATGTTGTAACTTTCCTTTTTACTCTAGTGGCTAATTGAAGTAACCATTCCCTACGATGCTTAGATTTCTTCAAATTAAATTTGTTTAAATGTTTCAGATAAATATAACTATGAATAGATCTTGAGCCAATTAAAACAATGATAGTTGATTATTTAACCTACCTCTAACCTCAATCATATGTGCTTGGTTCTAATCCTAATTATTATCCAATGCAACATAAATCATGTCCATGCAACCTACATATCTAATTGTATCAACTGTTTTTATATTATGCATAATATTTTGGATCTCGTCCTTATGAGGGAAGGGCTTATATTTGTGGTTTCCTTCACAACCGCAACACTTCATAGGTTCAAACTATGGCTTCTTGTTTTGGATGTTACAACCTTTGGACTCAATAAATGGTAGCATTTATTGCTACTTTAACTAGGACCCATTCTTGGAGGGTAAGGGCTTAAACCCCTTCCTCCTTTGCTCCACAAAGCTCATCTTCTTATTGTCCCAAACCCTCTATGAAATTGATTTATTCTTGTTCTAATCATACAATTCTTCATCCTTTCCCATGGGTACTTTTAGAGTCTTATGCTTATCATAATTCAACTTATCTACGTAAAATGAAGATAATGCACAAATATACCATTGTATTTTGACCTTTTCTTCATTAATGAAGTTCATATTGTTAATTTGGAATCTCAGTGACAAATTCCAACCATGGGATGAGATTCCAATTTCGAGAGGACCAATTTTGACTATTGAAGCACTCAATTTTGACAAGGGAAATCCTATATATACAACCTCATTTCAACATGATCATGAAATGTTATTCTATTTTGACTTATATACACTTTAATTCAAAAATACACCTTCCCTTGTCCAACTTATGTCATGATCATGCCGAAATGAGGATGAGATTGAGGTAATGTCGAAAGTCTATAAATACACTCTTGGAAGTCTATATATACAAGTTACCTCAACCTCATTTCAACATGATCATGAAGTGTTATTCTATTATCTTCTTTGTTTTTGGTTGGAATAGGTCTAAGGCAGTTCGAAGAGATTGGTTCGTACAAGTCTGAGATTGCAGGGTTTGAACACATGTGATCTAGGGTTTTGGTTTCCAACTGCACGCATGCTACATGGAAATTTTGGTTGTAACCACAAGCATGCCACAGGGAAATTTCTGTTATAACCACAGGAACACATGCCTATGCGAGTAGTTGAAGGGTTTTAGCTACCCACAAGGCATTCTCTCTATGTAGTTGAGACCCAGGGTTTGAATTTTATAGTTGACCCTAAATAGTGACAATTTATCACAGGCTTCTAAATCAGGGTTTTGATTATTATCTTTGTGGGGTTCATATCATGGATGTTGTTTAGTTGATTTTTCTAGATAGGATTATGGCTCTAGATATGAATCATTGTCATCTCTTTTTCTAAATCATTCAATGACAATCTAATAAGAAGAATAACTTGAAAGTGTTTTCCCCATAGTGGGTTTTTTCTTGGTCTCTTGCCAATCATAGTGTCTCTATGTGTGAATCATTTTCTTCTATTGTTCCTTTATGTCATGTCACATTTATGATGATTTTTTTCTTTCTATATAATTAAATATGTTGTTAAATAATGTTGTAAAATTGAATGATGATATTCTATTGTGGGGTGAATCTAATATGCAAATGGAGAAATGAAATTATTTGAAGAAAAGAGCAATATAGCCCCAAGAAAAAATAACATGGTATCAAAGTTGGGTTGAAGAAAATTAAATTAATATAACCCATATGAAGACACCATTAATGGAATAAAGAGAAGATGGGGGAGACCTAAAGGAATACTAGGGTTTGAAGGAAACCCTAGTCAATTTGGTTATTAGGGGTTAATAGATATTATGAGGTTAGGGTTTGGGAGAAACCTTAGATTATGATAAAATTTGAGAAATGTATTTTTTGAAACCCTAGCATGATCAATCTAAAGATATTATAGCACTTTTCATAGGATTGGTGTAACCATAGATGTGATCATCTCATTTAGGCCTGATTACTGATGAAGTTGGTTGAAATATAGTGAAAGCAACAATGTTATATGGAAAATTGATAGCAATGACTCTTGAAGGCTATTTCAAGAGGAAGATTATCACCTCTCATTGAACATAAGTACTTTTTTCGATTTAAGTTACTTATTTATGTCCTTAACTTTTTTTAGATTTTTTGCTCCGATCATTAATTATTCTTCTTGCATGTATATTTGATTATTTGGATACTTCTAACCTCCTGATGAGATGTCATAAGTGGATCCTTCTAGAGGATTATCTAAGGTGTAGGAAAATAAAGTTAGTGTGGGAATGGAAGATCTAATGATACAAAAGGAAAGAGGCACCTGATGAAAAGTTGATAAAGTGCTCCAACTTCCAATGTCAAGGTGCACATATATTTGAAGTCACCACAAGGTATGTATGGAGTATTATTTCAATGTTGTGTTTTAGATGTAACATTCGATAACAAGGTAATCCTGAAGGTATGATGGGAATATCTTGTTACATGCATATGAAAGTAACTTTGATTCATGGTACATATGATGAATTGGTGCACTTGATATTTGACAAGTATCTTACATTTTTGGACATGATGAATTTCTTGATTTTATAAAGCAAGCTACATATCTTGTTTTTTTATATATGGTGGCTTGATACTATTGTTAATGCTTGTGATAAGCATGGTAACCATTATGAAAAAAGTGTGACAATAAGATTGATATTCAAGATACCTTGTTGACCTTGTTTAGGTTTTGGTAAGCTTAATAAATTGGAAAGTGTGATAAGTCTAGATGCCCTATGTTGATGGTTGAGTAATATGACAAATAATTGATGTAGTGACTATAATATTTGAAATATGATGATACACTTGTCAGCTTCCCTAATCATATAACTCTAACCCTTGATGAAATTTTGATTTCATGTTCATATGCAGTCATGAAGTAGTTGATGCTAACATCTTAGGACCATGATAAATATATATTTTAGAATTTGACATAGTTTTATTTCATGACCTAATTTTTTTTCTTATGCATCCAATTATTATGATAGAAAGGTTGATATCTTGGATACTATTAACTAAATTGGCTTCCCATTTAGAGGGGAGAATTATCCATTGGATCCCTATAATTATTATCATTTGCATTAAATGTATAGAAGATTATTTGTTGTTGAAGTAAGATTTTTGGACATAAATAGTCAAATATATAATGGTGTTAGTCTGCAGAAAGTTCTGGTATAAAAAGAGATAGTTTCTCTTGGTTGAAGCCTCAACCACATGAAAGAAGGCTTAACAGTACAATTATAAGCCTCCCAACCACACTGAAGAAGGCTTAAGAGTGTGGTTATAAGCCTACCAACTCCACGGAAGAAGGCCTATGGGTGTGGTTATGCTTGTAGGTAACAAAAATATGAAGCCTTATGCATGAAATCCAAGAGCACACCAGTACTATGATAGTCCTACCTATATGGAGCTGAAAATAAAAAATGTTATGAGAAGGGAAGTTTGAATGTTTAGCTTACTAGAGTTGACTAAACTTGTGTCTCAAGAGGACTATAATATGCATATCAGTATGTTATTTTGATTTGATCATTAAAGCCAATTGCAAGTGTTTGAAAAGATTTGGCTTATTGATTTAATATAGATGAGCAGTATTGGAGTTTTGACATGGTGCTTGATGATTCATAGATATGTCTCGGCTGATGGATTGATTAAATTCACATTGATAACAAATTAGGGGTTTGAATTGATAACTAATGATTTGCCTTTATGATAGTGCTATGTGGGCATAATGAATTTCACTGACTAATATTAGCATAGTTATCTTGTATTTCCATCATTGAATTTGGCACATTGGTCAAAATATAAAAAAAATTGACTTAGCATGCAATAATCTCACAATTAATGCATGAAACTTATATGAATTATCCTTGGCATATGCATCTAGTGACAAAACTAATTTATACTATGATTATTAATATGTGGATGGCATGATGGAGTTTTAAAATTCTTGATAAAAAATTGTTGGTGTGACAATAGATGAAGTCATAACCTGGTATTTGAATGTGTGTTCTTCCACACACCTAGTCCAAAGAGTGTTTTAGTGATATTGACAGGAGCTTTTATGACTTTAATATTAGTTTTGATTTGGCATCTAAGGTTGGATAAGCCGACTTAGTTGATTTGATTGCATAGTATTGATTTGTGTGAGGCTAAGAAATTTTGTTTGATGAGTATCACATTTGCATATATCATTGTATGGTTTGAAGAAAACTTCCTGACCTTGGTATTTTCACATGTCAGCATTGGCAATTATTTGGTAGTCTACATATCTACCTAGAAAAAACATAAAAGGAATGATAAAAATAAATTTAACATTTCATTAATGTAATGAAAGTGAAAATAATATTGATGTTTCATTGATATCAAGTGAAAGTGTTGGTGCTCATTTCATTCTCTTGTAATCATAACCCAACTGATAAAAATTTCCAAATTGATAAGTACAAATAAATAATAAATCATGCTTATTGGATTCGATCTTCTGCCCATGGAGAGAGGACAAAAATATTTTTCCACTGAAATTCTCCTTGGCTTCATCATCTGCAATATATATGAATTCACATATTATGTATCTATCCAAGCACTGTAACGCTCATACGCTTTTATTTAACATGTCTCTATGTTGTTTGAAGGAATATTGTTTTTGAAAATACATTTGGTTTTGAAACCTCTTGATAAAAGTGTCCATCAAAATGTCGATCTCGTCCTCCAGTTGTAAAACATTCGAGTACCTAGACATTCTCTCTTCTGTAACACAAACATAGTTTATAGTGTTAATCGTTGACATGTTTGATTCAGAAGGTGCCTAGGATAGATAATCCAATTATTTCTCGCACTGTTGTAGAACCTCACAAGGCATCTCATTGCTAGTCAAATCATAATACACTTTCAATGCCATGTTGATGTTGGAAAATCTCTCGCACTCTTCATGTCCAAACAGGGAATGCTTCTTTTGAGAGATTGCAACAAATACCTTATTCTTCTTGATGCGTTATGCTTCTTAACCTACAAAGTAATACCGAACAGAGAATATGCGAAGAAAAGATACCCAGAACACAAAATATGCGAAGAAATTATACCCAGAACACAGAATAGCAATGATTTTATTACTCAGAGAGAAATGTTCACAGGCCTCTTTGAGGGGGCAACCTC
>APFE030271116.1:0-20048 GCA_000404065.3 Pinus taeda | reverse complement strand
CATTTAAATTACAATTTTTAATTATTAAATGATATTGTTTTAACTAACTTTTAACTTAAACACCTTCTAAAATTATTTCATTTTATATATATTTTAAGGTTTGGTCACGATGATAAATTATCAGGATGACTTTTTGACTCTGGCCCTAAGTCAAAATTAATCGTTGGTCAAGATAGCTGTTGGAGGCTCTGCTCTAACTATTTAACATGCAAAGCTGGATCTATTTCTTCAACTTGTCCTGATGATGAACCACACTGGTTGGTTCGAAACGCGTCGACAAAGGTCTTTCTATATGTGATTTACGCCGAAAGTATTCTTATAACTATGATGGATCACAGAAGCCTCAATTCTACAAATTAAACGATATCAAGCAAAGAGGAAGCTTTGGTTAAACCAAAGGAAGTATATCGAGACAATACTACAAAGGTTTAATATGCAGGGTAGTAAACTGGTGAAGGTTCCTATACTTGTAGGTGTAAAGTTATCTATTGAACAGTGTTCCAAGACATAACAAGAGGAAGAGGACATGTCTCGTGCTCCATATGCATGTTTAGTCGGTAGCATGATGTATGCAATGTTGTGTACTAGACCAGACATTGCACATGCAGTGGGAGTATTGAGTATTGAGCAGGTTTATGTCAAAACCAAGGAAGGAGCATTGGACAACAGTGAAATGGGTTTTCAGGTATTTTTGTGGCACCAGTGATTATGGTTTGTGCTACTAAGGAAGACTAGGATTGGACAAAATTTTGGACGTTCGTGGCTTTGTTGATACAAACTGGGCTGAAGATCTGGATCAGAGGATATCTACAAGTGGATATGTGTTTAACCTATTTGGAGGTGCAGTCAGTTGGATGAGTAAGAGATAGTTTGTAGTGACACTTTCAACTACAAAGACAGAATACATGGCAACCACTAATGCAAGTAAGGAAGCAGTTTGGTTGCAAATATTGTGTTCAAGTATGGGGTTAGTACAACGAGCTATAAGGATATATTGTGACAGCCAAAGTGCAATTTTCTTGGCAAAGAACCCTGCTTATCATTCAAAGATAAAGCACATTGATGCTTGGTATCACTTTGTGAGGGATATCGTTGAGGAAAAAAAGGTGTTGCTGGTAAAGGTGGACACTTTGAAGAATATTGCAGATGCATTGACAAAGTCTATGAGCACTGAGAATTTCTCTTGGTGTAGAGAAACAATGGGTGTTGCAGGACTGGATCAATAACTAAGCTCTCATGTGGAAAGAAAACAAGTGGGAGAATGTTGGGTTGTGTTATATTCTTTCCACGACTACCCCACGCGCGGGGTAAGCAGCAGGGCGATAGCCCCCCTACACGAAGTCTCGGGCAACGCCCTAGGAATTTTTTTTGGACCCTATATTAGGTGGGTGGACCTACCTATGGTTTTGTGCATGGATTTCACACATGGTTTTGGGCATGATGGTTTTTTGTCCATGGTATTTTGTAGATCCGGTTAAAGAAACTATGGTTATGTTCTAATCCAGAGTTAATGGATTGGGGTTTATGGATGTTTTGACATGTATATATATGTATTGTAACATTGAAAGGAACATAATGAAAAATCAATCTAGTAGTCCCGGTTTTGGGATCCAGGGAAAAATCTCTATGTATATATGTTTTATGTCTTATGCTCTCACCATTGTTTATTTTATATTTTTTAGAATTCGTATGCAAGTAATTTTTGTACAAGGTTAAAACCTACATCGGCAATCCAAAGCTCAAACCGAGAACAATCCCATCACACCATGGCTATTTGGAAATGGAAATGTTAGGCTAAAATCCACTATCAATCCCAACAAAATCCATTCCAATGACAACAAAAGAACCATATACCAACATGCACATACCATGCATGTCAAAACTAGCTAGGAAATCACACATACAATCTGTTACCTGCAAGTATTCCCGCTGAAGTTGCTTGATCCTTGCCTTGTTTTTCTTCCTTGTCCTTCTTTTCTTTGCTTTGCTTTCCTTGTTTTTCCTTTCCTTTCATTTCTTTCTTACTTTCCTTCTCCTCTTGGTGCTCTTCTCCTTTCTGAAGCTAATTCCCAAAAAAAAAAAAAGTGACAAAAAGCTACCAACTAATGTTCAGAAGGCTTTTTATTAATGAGGCCACTATTTTATTCAATTTTCCATTATTTTCCTCCATTTTCCTCCTTACTTGCAACCTTTGACCTTTCTCCTTCCTTTTCTCCTAATTTCCATTATTTTCAAAATTAAAATGTCAATTAATGTCTCTTTGCCTTTCCACAGGCTTAGTCATTTCTTTTGCCAATTTCCCTTAGCTATAAACAAAACAAGTGATGCCCGCTAGGATATTTTGCCCAACATTGAGCTTGGAATAAGTGTCCCTTGCCCGTGGTCTTATTTTACATTTATTAACTTTTATTACATGAACTTTTAACTCGAGTTGTTACAAAATCTCACAGTTTACCTAATACTTCGTTATACAACAATAGCCAATTGAGGTGCCACCCATGGACTGATAATATTATTAGTTTTTAAGAGTATTAATAATATATTAAATTATAATTAATTAATAATATTATGATAATTTATACTATGATTCACCTTATTTGATGCAAAACTTGAGAAATATTCACCTCGAGAGATTTAATCCTTCTTAGCACTTGATAATATCCAAAGTATATATATATATATAATATATATTATAATATATATATATATATATATATATATATATATATATATATATATATATATAATTATATATATTCCCTTGGAAAAATCATGAGTTGTTAAAAAATATGGAGCCCAAAAAGTATGAATGGTAAATTGAATATGTGACCTCAATTTTTTTTTTATTAATTTTTTTCTCTGTATCCCAAAGGAACCCAACAGGCCACCTGAGACGTAACTACTAGTAACCTCTAGGGGTCTACGACCTATCCTCCTCTCTGTAAACCGGGCTACAAACAAGAGAATTTGAATCTTGGATCTTTCAATTTTTCACAAATTTCACATTACTTTGATCACCAATTGAGTTGCCGCCCTATGACTCTGACCTTAATTTTACTTGAACTATTGTAAAAATATTTATGAGTTTGCTATAATTTTTAACTTCTAGATTTTTTTAAATAATTAAATTCCTATATATATATATACAAAGATTACAACACCTTTCCATATTATAAACAGAATTTGTATTAATAATATTAATATATATAAATATCATTATTATAATATATTATTGCTTGAACCTGGATGTGGGTGATTAAATTGACGTTAATGCAGATTAGACAGAAGGACGACAGGCGGCCAGGCCGCATGGCCACCCACATCCCCTTCCATGTCAATTTATGGCAAGCCATAGTCGGCCTACAGGCACCATTACTCGGGTGCTCAAGTCGAGGAATTCGCAGCAGGCATAAGGCCAAACTGCTCTTGCCCCCCTCATGCTACGGAGCCAAGCTCACGCACAATTGCAGGGAGGCGATGTTGGATTCTCAGCTGTATTGATTTTGGGAATGGCTTCCATTTCTCCCAAACCACTCACTGTGCTCTAAATTCCGCCCAGAATTCCTCTACATCTCTTCTTAATAGCCTCATTAATTCCAAAGTAAACTTTGCCTCCCTACTCCAATCACTGATAACAACACAGTCATTTTGGCCCAGACCGACAACCGTCAACCAGCCATGTTGCGTACTCACCATTGAATGCGTAGTAGAAGAGGTGGTAGTCGCAGCAGAAGCATTTGCCTCCCCTCAATGCCCACCCCTGAACCAGCAACTCCTTCCTCATCCCCTTCTACTATTCATTCTAGAGGTCATTTCTCTGGTAGACACCCTTACATGCACAGCGGTAAAGGTCGGGCATAGGCCCATGGTGCCAGAAGAATGAACCCTGCTACCCAAACGGCCAACCTCCCTACCTCCTCTCACCACATGACCCAATTTCGCTTTCACAGTACGTTGCATCGTCCCGATATCATTGCCACTGTCACAGTGACCTTCAGTGAGGAAATCAGTCCGCGGGATGAGCAGGATGCCTAGGCCCACGAACCTGGACCAGAGAAAGGGAACAACAGCAAGCAATAGATGGCAGATAAGACAAACAAGGATGGTCGTGGACTAGAGAAAGGAAACAACAGCAAGCAGCAGACAACAGAGAAGACGAGTAAGGCTGGTCATGACAGCATTCTGCATGGTAAGGATATGGCTGGAGGCAAGCATGCAATCGAAGGCAGTTCAGGTGGCACGCAAACAGTGGGTGGCATCCTGGGCGGCATGTCAGGCAAGCATGCAATCAAGGGTAGTTCGACCGGCTCGCAAGTAGTTGGTGGCATCCCGCGTGGCACGTCAGCAAAGGATGATGACTGGTATGAGTACGCATGTCGCATTGTGGAGGAGCCTCCACCAGACGAGACCTAGGGGGTCCAAACAAACTGCTAGCCAAGTTGTCAAGTTTCAATTCGCCGCTCTCTTGTTGTTTCATGGGTTTGTTTCATGGGGTTTTTTCTCTACTGTTTTTTCAAACCATGTGGCTTGTTTTGATTGGTTTTGATTTAGGACCCCTGTGTGGGCCTTTTTAGGTTAAGAATTGAGACCCCTGCATGGGCATTTTACAATGGGTTCACTCAAACTGGTTTCCCCTCGGTGGGCAGTCGAGTTTTTTCTTCTTGATTAAATTTTGACATAACTTTGTTCAGCACCGCAGAGACCGAAGCCTCGTTGTATTTTTAATTTTGTTTTTTTCAATAGAATAGTATTACTTAGAAAAATATATATATATATTATTATGCTTGATATCAAGTTTATTGGATTTTTCAGATTTCTCTTTATCTTTTCCTATTAGTTATTGTAATGTTGGTCAAATCTTACCATTTTAAATCCTTTCAATTATTATTAATAATTCCTTTAATTTAGGTCAATTTCACCTTCTTTATGGTGAATATTTTTATAACAAATTATTATTCACATGCTTATCATAATAATATTTTTCTTTAATTTGTTCCTCGTTATTCTATTCCTTATTAATAACTAGTAATTAATTGATCATGCCATTATTTATTAATAATATATGAAAATGTTATTAATTAATAATATGATTAATATATTCCTCCTGTGAGGTGTTCATGTGATTGTACAAGTGGCGCGTGAAAGGCTATTTGGGCCTGATCTTTCTCCACACACATATTAACTCCCTGTCGATGAATCGATCCGACATTTACTCCTCAGGTGTGACGCTCCCCTCATGAGCTCTGTGGATAAATGTGAAGCCTTGTATGCGAACTGATTCAGTTCGATAGTTTGGGCAATGAATTTGGGTAGTAAGGAGATTGGAAGCAGTCGGATTTTTGTCTATGGTGCCTCGTTGGTGCTCCGACCTTCGGCGAGGAGGGCAGACGACGCTTGCAATTGCTTGGCGTGGATTGGGATCAGTCTCCTGGTCTGCCCTTGGGACCCCGGTATGTTGACAATTGTGGTTTGGTTTTGCTCCCTCACCTTCATTAGCTACAAGTCTTTTTCACTCCTATGCCAGTTTCTCGCTCAACTCCCGCTCGCTAGGACCCTTGTTGGTCTTCACAGGTGCGTGTATTTTCATTTGGTATTTGATAACTTATGCTTTGGATTCAGGTCACTCCTTAGGATTAAAAGCATATACAGTCTCTCGGCCAGCACTTGGGGTTCTGGGTTCTGTTCATGTGAAGATTTGGGGTGGTTTCTAGGAATTTCTCCACTTCGTCACCTGGTCTGGGTCAAAGCATGTCCATCTCGCCTTTCTAGGAGGAGAGTCGGGTTGGTAGTTCATCCTTGCTTGCGTAAGTGGGTACGTGGGTCTGGACTATCTTGTCTCATGTGCATGTTTTTTTCTTTGTGGGCTCCCCCTATTACGAGCCGTCAACCACCGTGACAAGAAAGATGTCAGGCCAACAAGGTCGTCCTCTTCACGGGCGGGGGTAGCAAGCCTAGGTTGGCATCCCGAGCCAGGCCATCACTCGTTCTCTGCCACCTCTTCTAGCCAAGAAACAAAGGATGTAGAGGCTATTTCTCCAGCTAATTCTCCAAGCTTCCTCATGACTCCTGCCTCCATGGAATCTATCACTAAGCAATGGCGGCACATACAAATTGACATTGACATTCTACAGACCATAGGTATGAAGAACACAATGAAATTTTTGCCTATCACATTGATATTCAACAAAGTCATAATGTTATTTTGGAGTTGTTATCACTTCAAGAAACTCTCCTAGGTTGTAACTCGGAGATGCCTGGTAACATATAATCTTCAATATTGTTCTCTGAACTATTGGAATAAATGATGGTTTGGATCAAGTTAGATAACCATTTCAGCTATATTTCACTCAAGGCGTGCATGAACGCTCTCACCAATACAAGGTTGTCGACCACTAATGCTCAATAAGTTATAAATTCAATGGATAGATGGAGAATACTAACTATACCAACAGATTTCATACATAAACATAAATGAATGGCTAGTTACAGGAAGCAAAAGAGAATACTGATTGTACCATCAGATGCATATATGACCACATATAAATGGCTAGCTACAAGTAGCAAAGAATCTTGCAAATCTAATTTATTAAGATGACAGTTATCTGGCCTTAGACACAAAATAAAACATGAACAAATTGTTCATGTGCAAGCATAGAAAAACAAAGAGAATGGACATTGAACATATAATGGCAAAATAATTTTATATTGCTAGAATGAAGATGAGAAGCTTGAAGGAACAGAGGAGGAACAGTGTCCAGAAGTTGAACCCCTATTACATCTTACTTTAAACTATTTATAGCCTGTTTACAACGCTCCTGAGCTCTAAGAGGCTCGAAGTCTTAATCTGCCTTATATGCATTGTTAATTGATTTGATGCCCTCTAGGAAAGCATGGGATCGGAGTTTTCTACTTCTGACAGCAGAGTAAACGCTTTCAGATATTTTTGGTGGCTTGTTGCGCTGTCTGGGAGTTCTCTTGTGCCAAAGATGCTCCATAACATTTGTTGGTGTGGCTGTTGCGCTGTTTGAGCTCCCTGATCTTTCTGTTTCGAGCTGCAACATGTTGTGGCCCTTCTCTTTCCCTGTCTGGGCTCTATTTCACGGCAACTATCTCCTGGGCGCTGTTATATGGTGAAATAGGTCTTGAGGCCTTTGTGTTTCCCTTTAAATTGCAAACAGTGACTGTTTTGGTTATAAACAGCGAAAAAGCTGCAACACTGACAAATCTTGCCCATCACTGTCTATTTTGGACTTCAAAAGTCCTAAGATATGGTTTAATTATCCATCAGGTCCACCCTCATTGCCATCGCAAGTCACATTTGGCCTGGCCTGTGTATTTCCCTTATATAGTGAACTATGCGAAAACACTGAAAAATGCATGAAAGGATGATTTGGCGGACTTCAGATAT
Organism: Pinus taeda; assembly: GCA_000404065.3. NCBI lineage: Eukaryota > Viridiplantae > Streptophyta > Pinopsida > Pinales > Pinaceae > Pinus > Pinus taeda. The sequence goes on along the minus strand of APFE030271116.1, from coordinate 12,640 downwards.
CATACATTCCACTTCCTGGACCCTTTCAGGTCCAGGGATCATCGCAATCGCTACTGGCCAATGCTCCCTTCGTATTTTCATTATACAACGAAAATACATGAAATACATTAAAATTTGGGCTTTCGCGGACTTGAAAAATTATATATGTTTATTCAGGAAACCCATTGGGTCCGGGTTCCATCACTATCACACTACCCCTATTTCCCTTTGTATTTTGTTGAAACAACGAAAATACACAAAAAAACGTTGAAAATTGCTTAAGCACGGATCTCAAAATTTATGAATTGTCGCATATAATTCCGTCGGGTCCGGCCCATCAAGTCTCCCATGTATATGTTCATAGGACCTGCCCATGGCATATTTCCGATGCGACATAGCAATGCGATAAATTGCAATCGCTAAGAGCTCAATGCCCGAGCCTTTATATAACATAACATATGTTCTCCACCGTCATGACCCGCCAATCTGATCATCGACAATCGTTTATCGGCAGTGTCATGCGCCCGCCTTTAGATTGTCCCCTCTGCTCGGCCGATTGCGATTAGCTGCCTAGATCTAGGTCGTTGATCAGCTGGATCTAATGGTGGCTATTCATTCTCTATTTAAGCCTACATTTGTGGGTTTTTCATGGGTTTTAAGCATTTTAGCCTCCCGATATTGCATTTCTGCCTTTCCAAGGGCTCTCTCTTGTGCGGATTTTGATCATTGGATGATCTTTGAGCAAAAATTGAAGATTTCAAGCCCATTAATGGATCGATTGGCATGTTTCTAAGCAAATTTGGAGACTTCAAGAGCCTATATGAATCCCTTTGTGGGCCTTTTGCCAGCAAGTCTAACAGGAGCAGTTGGACAACCTCAGGCACAATTAACGTCATACTAATGACCACCTCTGCAACTTGGTGGCACGGGTGGAACATATTGACTTCCACATTCATGATCGTGTTGGCTACTTTGCAGCCCCCCCTGTAATGCCCCCTCGTCTCCTTCCTTGATATGTTGTCATCAATTTTGGTATCTTTTTGTGCCTCACATAGTATGCCAAGGCCACAGGGCCCTTCGGAAATTATGTATGCAGATTGTCTATCTTGGTATTCTCCAGCCCCAATCTCAAAAAATTTGGTCATAATGAACATTTTTATATGCTATGATATTTTGAAAATTTAATAAAAGCCATAAAAAAATATGATTAATATATAATCCTTTTCTATTAGAGTAAATACTTGTGTTAGAAATGGTTGAAAAGTTTTAATATAGATATTTCTAGAAACTGTTGGGTTGTGTTATATTCTTTCCACATAGTTAACAGGGGGTTTGAGGGGGAAAAATTTTGGTTTTGGACCCTATGTTAGGTTGGGCGGACCCACCTATGGTTTTGTGCATGATTTACGCACATGTTTTTTGGACGCGATGGTTTTCTGTCCATGGTTTTGGATGCGATGGTTTTCGGTCCATGGTATTGGATGCTTCGGCATGTATAAATATGTATTGTAACATTGAAAGGAACATATGAAAAATCAAGTTGGTAGTCCTGGTTTTGGGATCCAGTGGGAAATCTCTGTGTATATGTGTTTTATGTGTTATGCTCTCTCATTTTTATTTTTCATGTGATTTAGAATTCGTATGCAGGTAATTTTTGTACGGGGTTAAAACCTACAGTTAGAGCCTAGATTGACCTCAGGCTAAATGGAGGCAATCCTAGGATAACCACAAACCAAGCTTAACCTGGTAGCTAGCCCTACTAGGTCGAGAGAAGGCTCTCTCCCTATCAATCTCATTCGAGATGACTGCAAATATGGATTTTAGGCTAGGTATAGTAGCTCGAGGGCTTTTTTTATTGATTTTGATTGTTTTGCTTGAACAAGTGAACTGACGTTTGATTTCTTTGACTTTTGCAGTGGCATGTACTTGGAAATATCAGTAGGTGACCAGGAGCAGCATGAAACTATTAATTACATATGAGAAATAATAAATTACATGAAATTTACAAATAATATACCAATGCTCTGTTTTCAGTTTTGAGGTGAAAAATTTATTAAGCTTACAAATTAAGAGAATAAAACTTTTCTGATCATTATTGTCATCCTCATGTGTCTACTAACCATTATTAATCAATAGTTACTGAAAATTTGACCATGGTAAAACCCTAATACCTAATGAGACTGAAACCCTAAGACCTAAAACCAAATTGATGAAATGAACTGAAAATAAACATGAATCATGGACTAAAAAGTATGAAAGGAGGTCAGTAGATATATGTCATGAGGGAAAAACTGAAATGAACCCTACCATCAGTTGATCCATGACCTAATGGAATGCAAATCATCAGAATGGGACTCCTAGTATGAAATGCAAAAGAGTAATTTTGATCACTGATGGTAGTGTGAAGACACTGACACTAACATGTTCTAGTCTCAATTTGTGTCTAAGAGGTTAAGGAACACGAGATCTCCACAACCCAGAAAATATTTCATGAGATAATCTTGTAAAATACATTAATTAAATTAATTAGCCATTATTTAAATAATTCCTAAGTCTAACTTAAGAAAAGTGGTTAATTAAAGTGAATTAATTAAGGAGATTGATTTATGCTCTAGAGACTTCCTAAAAATGAGTTGGATCAAGTCTAAGATGATGTTAGTCGTTGATAAGGATCTAATCATGATTGTTGAAGCTCCAATGAGAGATTATAATAGCAAGTTGATGGGATGGAGAGAGACAAAAGAGGGGGATTAAGACCTAAGGAAAATAGAGATACCCAGTTGTTGTGATTCAATAAGGGAGAAGTTTGAGCCAGAGTTCAAGCATCAAAGAAAGAGGGAGAAACAAAAAATTTGAGGAGTAGGCATCAAGAGGATTTCCAATGTTTCTCTAGTGTCGTATTAGCTAGAGAAGGGAGGAAAAATTTTACCTGTAGAGAGGTCGTGCATCCAGTGAGAGTAGCCAGAAACCCTAGTGCGAGTTGCCAAAGAGAGGTTGTTTCAATTACGGGAGGCCAAAAATATCATCTAGGAGGAAGAGCGAATTTTTCCAAGGTAGAGGAAGGCAGGACGACTCACCAGCAACTAGCTTGTAGGTAGTGAAAATTATTTCCAAGCCAGCAGTGTGCATTTCTAGAGGGAAGTGCGAGTAGGCTAGTGGAGGCCAAATAAATTTGTAGAGGGAGAAAAATGTCTCCCAATTATTTTTCCATTGTATTTTCTAGAGGATTTCTAGTGAGGCATCTATATTATTGTACTCTTCAAATTTCTACATAATAATTAAATAAACCCTTATTTGTTGCATTGGTTTTCCCTTTGGAGCTTTTCTGGGGACTTTTAATTCCAAAAATATTGGTCCCATATTTATTGTGTGTGCATCTATTTCTCAGTTCTTGATTTTATTTTCCATAGTACATTTTTGGTGAAGTTTTCAATTGTGAATTATTCGTTAGTTGTCGTAAATAATTAAAATGCTAACAACTAGGAGAATAAAATCTATTGATTGCAATTAAATAATTTTCACAGGTTCTATAACTTTCACAACACCTACAGAATCTAGATTGTTTTTATAGAATTCACAACTCAGGCTGTTGGGGTTTGGCTACTAAATTAATTAATTCAATATTACATCATAGAGCATAAACATAGAGTAATTTGAGTTTTCTCACAAGAACATGGGAAGGGATTCAAAAATATTTATATTCATTCAAAATGTGTTGTTACAAACAATAACTCATATTATATAATAGTGCCATCAAAGTACTTGAATTTCCTACGTTGTTACATAACAACACCACGCACAACTACTAGACACCTTCCTATCTTCTACATCAGTCAATCACACTCTCTGAAAATCATGTAGTAGTCAACCAACACCAACAATACAACATCCAAATGTCCAAGAGATGAGAGGTAGGAGAAAAATCCTTAATGCAGAAAAAATGTCGCTTTCTTTCCTTGTTCCCGCCATTTATCCTCACGTTGCTAACCTCTTCATATTCCACTAAAACAAATCTCTTCCATGCTACCTAGCTCTTCATCTTCCAAATTTGAACCGATTCATCTCTTCTTAGCATGCATACAAGCCAGATTCATAACTTACGTCTCATTTTGCTAGTGTGTCTAGTAGAGTTTGTCATGTAGCAGCACAACTAAATAACTGTTGATTTTGTATGTGTCAGTAACTCCACATAGCAGGAGTATCAGCATGTGATCCTAGGAGTATCAACAACTTGACATTAGTCATCGTTTTGATAAAATGTAGCTACAAGAGTAGCAACAACTACCAGCTGGGTGTATTAGCAACTTCAAAACACCTCGGAGTAACAACACTTATTACAAACTCAACAAAAACTTGTTTTTAGTTGATGAGGATTTCCCGAAGCCAAGGATGTTCTTGCATCACAAACCCTTGTTAAGAAAATATGAGCTACCATCTCATGTGGTATTTCCTTCAGATATTGAAGTCCTTGTAGGCATACTATCTCTTGCTCAGTCACCCATGATGCATCTTAAAATCCCTTATTCTTCCATTTCACCAAATACTCTAGGTACTCCCTCCGGTGAGTCTTCTTCCCAACCATGGTGGCCTAAATTCTTCCATTTCTTTCACAAGTTTCACCAGTAATTGTTTCTTCCACTTAGTGGATGTACCTATCTCTTCACTGCTTTCTCCTTCACAAAGCTCATATATATCAGCTACATTGAATATTAGAGAGATATCCAATTCTCTTGGCGGCTCCATCTTGTAGGAGTTTTCAGAATTTTTTCGAATAATTTTGCATGGGCTTATTTTCTTATATTTTAACTTGTCGTAAGTAACCCTGGGAAATATCTCTTTCCATAGATGTGCCATTACTAGCTCTCCTTCAGTGGAAACCTTTTCTCTTCTTTTCAAATCAGCCTTCTCCTTATTCCTGTCATTACTCTGTTGCAATCTTTTCTTTAGTTTTTCATGTATTAGCTCCATGTCATCTGCAAAATCACTTGCATCAACACTCTTACTTTCCACCAAATCTGGCAACTGTATTAGGTCCACAATACCCTTCGGTCACCAAAAATAAACAATCTGATATGGACTCTCACCAATGGATCTTTTCACCGAGTCATTGTATGCAAACTCTGCATTCGATAAGACCATATCCCAATGGTTGGGATTTTCACCACTCAAACTTCTCAACAAATTTCCATGACTCTTGTTAACTAGTTCGGTCTGTCCATTTTTTGTGGATGATAGGATGAAATATATAATAACTTAGATCCCATCTTCATCCATAGCATCCTTCAAAAGTGACCCAAAAATATTGTATCCCTATTTGAAGTAATGGTTCATAGAAACCCATGAAGTCTCACTACTTCATTGAAGAATAAAACAACCACTTTCGTAGCATCACTTGTTCTATTGCATGCTATTAAATGTGCCATATTTGAAAAATATCTAAAACAACCATCATTGGATCATAGTTCCTCTGCATCCATGGAATTCCTAGGATAAAGTCCATGCTTACATCTCCTAAGGCCTTTCTAGTACTGACAATGGAGTATACAACCCTGTATTTTGACTTCTACCTTTCGCTAGTTGATAAACTCTACAACGCTCAACAAAATTTCTAACATCCTTGATGACACTAGGACAAAATACCTCTCTTTTACCAACGTTGCAGTCACATCCATGCCAAAATTTCCACCTAGGCCTTCACCATGTAGCTCCTTAATAAGATTCAAACTCATCAAACCTTGAGGAATATACAATTATTGATTCTTAAATATAAACCCTTCCTGGATCACGGTAGTCCAAGAACATGGTCATATCCACACTCCAAGGTGCTTTACAAGTTGTCTAAGCTTCTCCAAAATTGACATATTTTGCATATAGTTCCTTCATTCTTTCCAAAACCACCACTTCTACTGACAAAGTGTTGAGTAACAACACTCTCCTACTCAAGGCATATGCAACTTTGTTTCACTTTCTAGACCTATGCTTCAAAACAAATGTATGACTTTGCAGGAATTCAACCCATTTATAATGTATTTGATTTAACTTACCTTGATTGTTGATATATTGCAATTCCTTTTGATCAGTAAACAAGACAAATTCCTTGGGCAACAAATCATGTCTCCACTTCTTCAAGGCCTGCACAATAGAAAAATAATTTCCTAATCATATATATAATACTTCTTCCTGGCATCATTCAACTTCTCACTAAAGAATACTATTCGTCTTCCTTCTTAACTTAAAATTGCTCCAATTTCTATCCCACTTGGATTACATTCAACTTGGAATAATTTATCAAAGTTTGGAAGCCCCAAATCATGTTTCTATATTACCTTCCTTTTTAGAACTACAAATGCTTTCCTGGCTTCTACTATCCATTTAAAATTCCCCTTTTTCATGCACTCAGTAAGAGGTGCACAAATATCAATAAAATTCCTAATGAATTTCCAGTATAAGCTTGTTAATCCATGAAAGCTCCTCACCTCAAAAGTAGACTGAGGTATTGGCCAATCCAAAATAGCCTTCACCTTTTCAGAATCCATCTTTAAACCTTCCTTGGAAATCACAAATCCCAAGTACACTAACTCATCCTGCATGAATGTACATTTCTTCAAGATTATCAACAACTTCTCTTCCTTCAACCACTGCAACACTTGCCTTATGTGCTCCAAGTGCTCCTCGTTGTTTTTGTTGAAAATTAAAAAGTCATAGAAGTACACTACAATAAATTTTCCCAATAATGGTTTCAAGGTCTCATCATGATCCTCATGAAGGTTCTTGGGGCATTAGTCAGCCCAAATGGCATAACCAACCATTCAAACAAAACATCCTTCACCTTGAAGTAGTTTTCCACTCATCACCTTCCTTGATCTAGACTTGATCATAACTACTCTTCAATTTGATATTGGTGAAATATGCAGCCCCACTCAAACAGTCCATAATATCCTCCAACCTTGGCAAGGGAAATCGGTACTTGATGTTTATCCTATTGATGGCCCTAGAATATGTACACATCCTTCATTCACCTATCTTCTTTGAAATCAATATCACTGGTACAACACATGGAGTCAAACTTTATCTTATCAGTCCTCTAGCAAGCAACTCTTGTACTTTCTTATTTACTTCGTAATTCTTTGCTAGAGTCATCCTATAAGGTGCCTTGTTTTGTAACTTCAATCCTAGAATCAAGTCAATCTGATGAGAAATACTTCTCAAAGGAGGTAGGCCTTTTGGTAATTCATCAACAACAAACTCTTTAAATTCATCTAACAAGGATTTGATTTCTGTCGGGACAGATTCTAACTTCACTTCCTCTAGCACAACCTTTGGAATCACCTCTAAATAGAATTTCACCTTTCTCCCCTCATGTACAAACTCCTTGGTTGAACACAACATGGTTTTTTGTTACATGTGTTGGTACTTCCACAACTTCCTGATATTATAGTTGTATTTTCTAACGTTCGGGTGAGTTTGTACCACTGGCCCTCCTTCCTAAACTCATATGTATTATCTTATCCATCATGGTGAACTTTCCTATCAAATAACCATGACCTTCTCGAAAGTATGCGGGATGCATCCATATCAACTGTTATTGCCTGGTTTGACCTCAGGCTGAAAGAAGGCTATTCCCACGGTAACCACAAATGAAGCTTAACCTAGTAGCTAGCCCTACTAGGTCGGGAAAGGGCTCTCTCTTGATGAATCTCAGTTGGGATGACTGGATTAGGTAAATATTTTAGGCTAGGTATAGTAGCTCGTAGGTTTTGATTAAATTTGTTGATGTTTGCTGGATCAGATGGAGCTGGGCAATTTAGGTCTGGGAAATTAGGTCAGAATGCAGGGTGTTCTATGGGGCAAGGTATATATAAGCTTTAGCACTTGAAATCTCATGAGGTTGGATGTCTAAGACTGGTGAGGAGCTGAGGAGGGCATGTAAGATCATGTATCCTTCTCAAATAGCAGAAAACATAGAATACTGAATGGTTTCCCAAGGTAGAGCACTGTAAACAATGAATTCTACCTATCTATCTTGATATCATTCAGTTAGAAGAAATGAAGCCGATTGTGGAATACATAAAACATGTGAAAAATTGATAACAAAAGAAGAAACTATGCAAAAGAACCATACCACAAGTATCCCATAAAATAGTTGCAACTCCTTTTAATTTCCTTGCCAAACTGCTTACAATGATGTGAAATATTGTTCAGATCATCCAAGTGAATCCAACCTCACAAAATGACAAAGAAAACACATAATATAGACATCTAACCTACTCATCCTGACCTTCAGGGGTCGAATCCATGAGAATAGAGCTTGTTTCAACCATTTCCAAACACAAAATTGGAATATAGGCAGTCAAACAGCTTGCCTCTAAAAAAGGGGAAACTGATTCATTTACCTCAAAACCACCTCTAACTAATGAATCTACCCTATAAAAATATTTTACCATTACATTTACATGCCATGTCTTCAATTATATCAGTGAAATCATCCATGAGGAGAGAGAAAACAAATTTACAGTCAAAATAGGCGAAATTTTGATTTTCTGGGCAAACTGGTCAAAAGTGCAGCGCCACTTTCCACCTACTTTTGGAGGCCTTCCCCTTATCAAAATTGAGCCCATGATATCTTATTGGAAATGTATTCAAGTTTAGTTTCTGGAACACTTGGAATTTTTTAATTTGGAGGTCATTTTCCCCCTCAAAACTTGAATCTCCCAAGATTGCTTCTGTGTGTCCAAAAATTGGCAGAGAGGTCATTTCTTGGTAGTTTTTGGACCTTTTGGTGACCCAGATTTGCTCCAAAACTTCTGAAAATTTCCAGGATGCATGTCCTCATCCTCTTGAATCCAAATATGCAAATATTTTCTCCATCTGATGCTCCAGAAAAAGCGCAGTGCCACCAGGCAAAATTCCTGTGTCAAAAATTACAAAATTGCAAAAATGCAAAAACTTTCCAAAATTTGCCCAAATTTGGCATGGGACACCACCATCAGCTGCTTTGATGGGCTAGGTAGGCTTCAGCCAACATTATCAATTTTTATTGCTTCTTTTTGCCTTCCAAAGCTCTCCTTAGCCTTGCCTTCAATTTTATAATCCTCATGTTACAGATTTTGTTGCGGGTCATGTCGTGATATGCCATGTGCCGGAGCATTTTCTTGTCCCTATTGGCCTTCTCAATTAATCCTTCAAGATGCATGTTGACCCTCTCAAGCCAAGTTTATCGATCTTGTTCAATTTCTTGCTCAATGGGAGTCAAAGTGACATGAACCTCTTTGTCACTTTGCTTCTTCAGTTTCAGAATTTCAAGTTCCATGAGGCCCTATTTATCATTCAACAGTTTGTTCTCCTATTCTAAATATGTGATGATATATTTAGCTATTGCCAGTTTGTCCATCAACCTTTGAATATGTGCACCCTTTTCCCTCACAAGCATGTTTTGAGCTAAAGTTTCATTTTGATTTTCTAAATCAATGATCTCTACTCCATGATGGGTATGGTGCTATGGGTGATGGTTTGGAGGAATGGGTGTAAATGAAAGTGTGAGCAAAAATGTATGAGCGAGGGGGTTTGGGGAGTGACAAGTAAATGATAAGATAAGATAGCAATAGTGGGGATGAGGGTTTTAGCTTATGAAATGAGTGGTAGGAAAACTAGGGTTTATCATAGAAATTAGGGTTTTAATTTCAAAGATGAAAAACCAAGAAAATCTTGACATGAACACCCTAAACAACAAGAGACATGATGATACTTACTTGTCAAAAGGGAAAATTGAAGGAAATTTGATGAATTTTGGTGGCATGAAGTGTTTTTAGGCTTTACTGGTCAAAGCACATCGCCACCTATAGGAGCACAGTGCTGGTCCAGAAGTGCAGCGCCCGTGTAATTTAACATTGGGCAGAAACTCCAGGAGCGCAGCGCGAGGCTAGGAGCGTAGTGCGACCTTCCAGAAGCGCAATGCATTTTGAAGGCAACTTTTGGAGGCCTTCCTGGTGTCCAAATTGGGTGTGGGGTAGCTCGTTAGAAAGCGTTTTGAGTCTAATTTCCAGAACATCTTGAATTTTTCAATTTGGAGTTAATTTGCCTTATCAAATGTCCAATCTCCCAAAACTGGTCAAAATGTGCAAAATGAGGCTGCCAAAATGCATAGTGCTGTTGTAGTCAACTTGTGAAGGTCTTCCTCAACACAAAATTAAGCTCATGATAGCTCATTGGAAATTTCTTTGTATCTACTTATCAGTTGACGCATCAAGAAAGTCATTTGGTCATTCCATATAGGAGAAAAATTGATTTTACCAAGGTCACTCTAGAGGTGCATTAACCCTCCTGAGGCAAATGATGTTTTTGACATTTCTCCCAAACCATGAAACCTGTGTAAAAAATGAAAGAGGTTTTTCTTCTCGGGTTAATTATGGACAAAAACCTCTCTCACTTTTGTCAAATTCATCATTTCTTGCTTAGAAACACAGTTTGAAGAAAAATCGTCCCTTATGTGTGGTGAATGGCTTGTTCCTTAGAATGACTTCTCGACAAATGATGGAGAACTGATGTTTGATGATATGAAATGGCCTCATACCTTCTGATATCCATTATGCTCCCTCTGCTCAGATATCTCTGCTCTCATAGCCAACCCTAGCTCAGTGGGAGAGGAATTTAGGGTTTTAGTGGTTGTTTCTCTTTTGCTTTTGCAGGTGAATTGGTGCTCATGATGACTTGATTTTTGCAGTGGCAGGTGCTTGGCAACATCATTAGATGCTTAGGAGCAGCTCGGAACCAATATTACATATGAAAACATAAAATTACATCATTAATGGAGATAAAAACAAAATACCCTCTTTTCAACTACCTTCAGCTTTCAAAATGATCAATCATGACTTTACCAATCATTATTGGCTTCCTCATGTCCTTGCTAATCATTATTGGCATGTAATAACTGGATTTGACCATGGTGGGACCCTAAAACCTAATGCGACCAAACCCTAAGACCTAATGAAATGAATTGCAAAGGGAACATGAGCCATGACTAAAATATACGAAAGAGGATCAGTAAGTACAGATCATGAGGAAAAAATTTGAAGAAAACCCTACCATCAGTGAATCCATGACCTAATGGAATGCAAACTCATCAGTATGGGACTCCTACTATGAAATGAAAAAGAGCAAATTTTGATCATTGATGGCAGTGTGAAGACACTGACACTAACATCAACTAGATCACACAATACTTTCTCCTGAAGACTACCGATTTGAAAATTCAATGAGTATTGCTTAGTCAAAACCACTAGTTGTCCCTTTTGTAACCATGTGACCATGTAGGATTCATGTGGACAAAGATTTTTAGTTTCAACTTGTTTGTGACTTTAGTGGACATTTAATTCTATATACTTTTATCATCTATAACCAAATTCCAACACTTTCCTTGGACCTTACATTTAGTTTTGAAAAACTTCCTTCTTTGCCATAGTTCTTCCACTATCTTCTTCTCAGGCATGAGAAATAGTCTATGAAACATATAATTTTCTCCCAATTCTTGTTGAAGCGCAGCCACATTTTCTCTAGCAACAAAAGCTTCATCAACTTGTGTAACTTGTGTTCTAGATTCACCTTTTCCCCATGAATTGTGTCTTTCTAGGAACTCATATTTCTTATATCCTTCAACTCCATAGTGATAACAAGTAATTGCATACTTTCCCTTTCCTCTTCTGAAAATTCCTCTGCCTCTTCCAACATTATTTCCACCTTTACCACCTCGACCATTGGTGGATCCTTCTTCCTTTTCACTGCCTCTAGCAGTCCCTAGCTTACCTTTGCCTCTAAAACCTCTTCCTCTACCTTTCTATTATGTTTTCCTATTCAACTTTTCCTCCACCTTCAGGGCAATGTGATAGGGTTCCTCAACAGTTTGGAAATAATGCATACTCATTTAATCTTGAATTAAGTATTTTAATCCATTCACATATCTTGTGAGTCTTTGAAATTATGGCTCCTTTATACCTAATCGAAGTGATAGTATGAAAATCTCCTCAGTGTACTCTTGAACAAAGGTCTCCTTTAGCATTTAATTCTAGACTTGTCTATACAAATTTTGTTGGAAATAAACTGGTATAAATTTCTCCTTAATATTTATGACCATCTTCTTCCAAGTATTTATCTTTTTTCTAGTTGATTATTTACTCTGACCTTATGCAACATATCCCACCACAATGTAGCATGACCTTTCAACTTCTTCATGGCAAATTTCACCTGATGTGGATCTTGAACATTTTCATACTCAAATATTTTTTTGAATTCTCCAATCCAATTGATGGGCACATCAGCTCTTAGATTGCCATCCTAACAAGAAAATTGAACTCTTACACTACCTCTATTGCTCAAATATGAAATCAACCTTGTTGTTGGGTCTTTCTCATCAACCTCCTATTCTTCATCTATTTCTTCTTTGGGCTCAGAATCTTGTAGGTTTTAACCCCGTACAAAAATTAACTGCACACAAATTCTAAAACACATGAAATAAACAATGCGAGAGCATAACGCATAAAACACATATACAGAGATATTTTCCCCTGGATCCCAAAACCGGGACTACTAGCTTGATTTTTCATTATGTTCATTTCAATGTTATAATACATATTTATACATGCCAAAGCATCCAATACCATGGACTGAA
>APFE030271109.1:0-10684 GCA_000404065.3 Pinus taeda | reverse complement strand
AGTCAAGGAATTGTGAAGAATTATTGTATGAGCAAGCATATGGCTTGTGGAGTGTTCTCCTTCCTTAAGGAGTGAATGTATGGTGTTGCCTTACCTTAAGGGTTTGATCAATAAAGAATCATTTCATATTATTTATGGGTTTATTTGCATTGTCTTATGTTTTCATATCAGATCTATAATATTGCTGGTTTAGATCTACAACAAGTGGTATCGGAGCACTTTCTTGGGCAAAAAAGTGGAGAATTATATACCTAGGGGGGATAATACATTGCATTTGTGGCTGCCCTGCCTCTATATTTTCAGCAGGGAGGGAGAGCTTGCCTGCCACCAAAATAATCTATTTAAGGAGCCATGAAATTAGATGTTTGTTCAACCAAACATAATTTCACCTAAGATTATATCAGTATGGAATTGTCTGAATGCCACAACCCATTATGATTTTAAGGGAAAATATTGCAATATCAATTGGAAAAGGGATTATTACATTTCTATATGCTTGATTTATCAACGCGGGAGCATACTTGAATGAGGTACAACATGACGAATATCTATCTGCCTGAATCTTAAAACATCTGATGTCTCTTCAATTGAGGATAGACATACAAAATCTACAATGTCATACTTACTCCTGTGCACCTTCCAGATATCACTAATGGTATAGTTAGTACTCAAAATAAACTGCATAGTATGGCGTGCAAAAAATATTTCAGAATACAAAGAATGTCATTTCATGACATCAATGAAATTAGCGAACAAACTTTAGCTCCTATACTTTTGCCAGCCTATTAGAAACCCTTAGATCCTTATTCAGATTCAGAAGAACAGTTGGAAAAGGAGACTAAACCACCACATTCTTTTCAAAGAGATCTACCAATTCACAAATTTAGCTTCTAGTCAGTGCAGCCTTCTAGAAATTTTATTAAACAGTTCATATACATCCCATTCAGAAATGTTATCAAACATTAGACATGCATCCTATTCAAAGAGTTTATCGAACAGTTCCCCTGCATCCCAGGTTTTCCAAACAGTTCTTATGCAGGGATTCAATTGTAGAGTTGAGGCTTTTGTGATCCATATCAAGTTTATGAGAGATTTTTCGGCAAAAATCACATAAGAAACCATTTGTCGACGCGTTTCAAACCAACTAGTGTGGTTCATCATTAGGACAACTTGTCTTGACGATGAACCACACTAGTTGGTTTGAAACGCGTCGACAAATGATTTCTTATGTGATTTTCGCCGAAAAATCTCTCATAAACAGTTCTTATGCATCCAAGGTTTTTCAAATAGATCCCATGCATATCAATTCCATCAAATTGAACTCGGGTGGGTACCCTGATACTATAATTTAACAACCCTATCCACCAATGCAAGAATGCTGAAGAGATGTTCTGGACCATTTGAAACCAACCAACAAAAAATATAAACAAATGGAAAAACATCAACCATTAATTGAAAATACATGCGAAATGCAACTCGCAAGATGAGCTAAATTTTGGCACAGGATGAAATTGCATACCAGAAAAAAGTGAAGACTTTGGCGGAAGCGCTAATCAACTAAATCCCTCACTTTGTTCACTGCTTCTTCAACAGAGTTATCTAAATTGTCGATGATATAAACCTCGTATCCCTCCTCGAGGAGCTGCAGGGCGGTGTGGCTTCCGATGAAACTAGCGCCTCCAGTCACTAGAACGCACTTGTTAAAGCCTTCCTCCGGTTTCCCTTGTGACCCCATCGCCAATTTTGGTTTTGGTTTCTGCAATAGCGAAATTCTCCGAATGCTTCGATTAATATTCCTCCAATTATGATGAGTTTGTATTTATAGAGAGAAAATGGGGACAATTCTGCTAAAAACAAAACGGGGGAGGAGATGATGATGAAGACGAGTAGGAGAGTGGAATCGAATGTGGGAGTATGGTGTTTAAAGGAGGCTTTGACAGAGGGTGAGCTTGTTCATGGCGCTAAAGTAGCCTCTGTTCGTAACATGTTCCTATAGTTCTATAATAGGAAATGATAGTGCAGAAAGGCATGGAAGTGATGATTTTTCAACAAGAAAAAGGGTGGGCTTTCTTGATTTTGGTATAGAATTTTTTTGTGAGCTTTTGTGTTTTTTTATTTTCCGTGTTTTTTGTTTTTTGATTTTCAGATCAACACTTGAAAATGTCTCACCTGATCCAATAGAGGGAGCAGGATAAAAAAATTGACAAAAAAATTGATACATAAGAAAGCCTATCAGCCTAAATATAAATATATATATTTTATATATATATATATCTAATATATATATAAAGCACATTTTCCTGCTCCTCTCACTTTAGCCTTCGAATCTTTCCACGTCACCCTGAGCCTAATCGGGGAGACAAAAAAAAATGAAATTGCTACCTTTGGTAGCCTTGGAACCAGTAAGATATTCCCTTACATTTTTATTATTAAATGTTTATTATATTTTATTTATTATTTTTACGATAGGGTTTTTTCTATATATTATTTATAATATTTGGTGTTTTTGTGGATTGAATTAACAATTAGCTATTAATTTATTGATTTAAAAAAAAGATATTTACCAATTAATTTATTTTCATTATATAAAAAATATTTATTACATTATTATATTTACATATTTTGAGCCTAGGTGATGAAATTTGATCAAACTTGATCGAGGATATTTTCAAGATCGTAATTCCAAATGAAGCAAAACTTGAACCATTGGAAAACTGGTGATAAAATGCACACATTGGAGTAATCAAAACGAAAAATCTAATAAAAAGTTAAAATATCACAAAATTAATCAAATTAAAGCATTAAAGAAGGGATTTGACCAAAATTTACATGGAGGGTCCCCATAATAAATTTTAAAAATTATGGTGGGTATTGTGGTCACTTCAATACTGCACCAAAGAGTTCTAAAATAGTTCCTCTAGGTTTCAAAACTCCTAGCAAAAAAACTAAGGATGAAGGAGTCACCACCCTCATTACATCTAGAGTGGTTTCTAAAAGTCCAATTTCATCTATACACAATATGTATTCCTCAAAGGTTCTCTATGTTCAAGAGATTTCACCAATTGAGGAGGAGGAGATTCCTCTTACTGAATGGTTCTTCAATATTAAGAAAAGAGTTGTGAAAAACAGAGTCAAAAGGCATAAAATTGAACATACAAGTGCATCCCCAGTCCAATGAAAAACTATTAATGATAGATCTAAATAGACTTGTTAATCTAGGTTGTCATTGACGTCAATATGGCACTAGCCGAGATGGAAAATATTGTTGAGATGCCTGGTTCCAAATGATGATGTCATAATTCGTTTCATAAGAATGTCATCAATAATATGTCAAGTCACTAAATGAAGAAGTCGTAAGAAGTTCCAACTGCCAAGTATTTAGAAGTCCTTCATGACATATGGAGGTCTACATTTGATGATGTCATATTCTTAATGAATTACCACAATTGATGATGCCACTTGATGAAGTCTTAATAACATGGTTGGAAGATTATTTTGGAGTTATCCTAATGATGATGCACTATGACTGCACTAGTATATCATGACATTGTTCATGCATCATGTTACATGGATGTTGCACTCCTACATAATGACTCTATGATACTATGTAGACATTGATAACAATGAAGAAGCCAAAGGATGAAGAAGCCACGCTGTCCTAAACATTCCTCATGTTGTCCCAAACTTTTTATGCATAAAATTTAAGGAAAGTCACAAAGAAAAAATGTTTTGGACATCTTAGAGGCATCCTTTGAAAATGGATCCTAGACCATCTTAAAGAGGATTTTTTCCTCTTTCTAACGAGCCTTTATTTGCCCCGAAACTCCCTATAGTTTGTGAGATATTGAAATTTTAAGTTAAGGAAAATTTTTCTAGCAATGAGCCAACCTACATTCAGTCATACAAGTCGGCCTCACTTCAAATAGACATGTCCCTTCAGTTATAAACAAAATCTCTATAAATAGATGTCTAAGCACTTCATTTTGATCAGCAATTCAGGCAAGAATTCAGAGATACGAAGTACAATAGAAGACAGAAGGCTAAGGATAACAAGGAGACTATTGTTTAGGATGAAAAAAAAAGGATAATTTTGTTTGGGCATAAAATCTTGGTTGAAGCTACGGTATTTTCCATGGTCGAAGCTGTCGTAGTCGTCATGATCGAAGCTTTTGTAGTTGCCATGGTCGAAATTGTCGTAGTTTCTATGGTCGAAGCTGTCATAGTTTCCATGGTCGAAGTTTCCATAGTTGTCATGGTTGAAGCTGTCATAGTTGTCGTGGTCAAAGCTGCCTTAGTTATTGTGGTTGAAGCTATCGTAGTTGTCGTGGTTGAAGTTTCCATAGTCGAAGTTGTCATAGTTTTCATGGTCGAAGTGTTGATTTATTGCGATTGGACAAATAGAGCTTGTTGAAGTCTTCTCTTAAGAACAGAATAGGGCAGAGTGAACTTTGTGAAGTAGCATAATGAAGATTTGTGGAGATCATTGAAGACCATGATGCATTGAAGCCATTATGAGGTGACCTTGAATAAGTTTTGATTGGGTAACGCGAAGAGTAGTGGTGACACCTTCATGTGAAGAACAAGGTTGTCATTGATGATGTGACATGGAGACTAAGTGAAGGCGTAGCTGAAGATTGATAGGGATTGTTGAAGAAAACATTGGGAGCTGTGAAGTATAACCAAACATACCTTGACAAAGTGAAGCTATAGGGTTGGAGCCCTTGGGGTTGGTGCCTCAAAATTGACAAGGTTGGTGCCTTGGAAAGTCCAAGTTGGTGCTTGGCAAATATAGGATTGGTGTCCTTGGAGTTGGTGCTCCTAAACTCATGGTTGGTGCCTTCGATAAGATAGGGTTGGAGCCCTAGAGGAATAGAGTCCTCATGAAACCAGGTCAGAGCCTAAACCAGATATAGGGTCGGAGCCCTTGAGGTTGGTGCCTCAAAATTGACAATGTTGGAGCCTTGGAAGTCTAAGTTGGTGCTTGGAAAATATAGGTTGGAATATAGGAGATTGAAGATCTGTGTCTTCACCTAGGGTTGGAGCCCTACATATATTGTACTTGATTTATTGAAGAAATTAATAAAATCGTTTATTCTTATTGTTCATTTTTGTGTTCTAAATATAAGTGATCTAACTAGTAAAAGTAACAATTGAAAATAAATATTGATTCACCCCCCTCTCAGTATTTCCAATAATTGGTGTCAGAGCCAGTACCTTCACACAAAGCCTAATAGCTTGAATGCTGATCATTAGAACACAAATGGAAAACCAAGGAAGAAAGTCTCCAATCCTCTTAAAGATGTGTCTTCCTCAAGCACCGAAATTGAAGTTAATAAATTTGAGAAGGCTCCATTGTTCAATGGAAACTTTGATATATAGGAGGCAATAATGAGGAATTTCTTAAATACTTAAGGCATTGAAGTCTGGAAATTGATGATTGTTGATAGCATGATGGATGGAGAATCTAAGGAACATAATACAAGAGAAATGAAAGCAATCTTGAATGGACTACCTAATTCTATGAAGGCCAATTTTGAAAAATGTTCGTCAGCAAAAGGCATATGGGATAAAATTCATGATCTTCACTCAAAAGGAGCATTGACAATGATCTCTAGTCAAGAAAATGATGGAAAACAAGCAGGAAATCTAGAGCCCATCAAAGAAGGTGAATATAAGAGTGATAACATCAAGGCTAAAGGAAACCTAGAAGATGAAGAGAATGAAAAAGATTTTGAAGAAGATCTCCTAACTAAACTTATGGCTACCATGGAAGAGATTAACAATTTGAAAAGGGAAAATGAGGAACTTAAGAAGAAAGTGCAAGTTGGTGACCAGGACAAGACAAGGAAGGAAGTTGACCTTGTCAAGCTTTAAGTACAAGAAAGAGATGAGGAGCTCGCCAAGATTAAGGAAGAATTTCCAAAAAACAAGAGAAAGCATCATGAATAAGTCTTATCCATGACAAATCAATTGGATAAACAAAGAAATGGGAAGATACCTTATCTAGCCACCTTGAACAAAGGCACAAAAGCTTGAACAAACTTGAAGCAGAGATTGGCCAATACAAGGAAGAGGTCTCCTCCCTTAGATCTCAACTAGAATATGCAAGGACACAAGCACAAGGAGCTAAGAAGGTTATGGAAGATTTGACATTCATAGAAGGACAAGTTAATGAAGCAGAAAAGGAGAGAAACACCATGATAGGCCAACAAGAAGAAAAATATGATGACATCACCAAGTTAAAATCAGAAATCACTTCCCTTAAGGCCCAATCGTGTGAAGCAACCAAGATGATGGAAGAAATGAAGAAGCAACTAGTTATGAAAGATGAAGATTGTGAAAAGTTGAAAGGAGAAATTGTCTTTCTTAAAAAGGAAGTTGACTTGCTAAATAAGAACTTGAAAAAGATCTCAAACCCTAGATTACATCTTAAATCATCAAAGGTATCCCCTTGATAAATCAGGTCTTGGCAATGCAGGTGAATCCTCAAGCAAGGATGACGCAAACCGTAATGCTTCAAACAACAAGGATGTGAGGAAGCCTGGAAGAAATGTTGATGCTCCCAGTTCTAGCAAAGGCAAGGAGAAGAGTCAAGAAAACTATGGAAGAAACCTTCCTCCAAGAAGAAATGCATATGGTGTCAAGGATGCAAGAAGAAATGGTTATCATCAAAGGATCCCAAGAAAAAAAGACTTCAAAAGTACATCAAGGAAACCTTCTTCTCCCTAGTACCAAAGTATATTTCTTGGTTATTGTTATTCTTGTACAAACTTTGGGCACATGGCAAAAGATTGCAAGGCATTTCACAAAGATAATTATAATGTTCCCCGTCAATATCCGAGAAGTAATTTTGCAAGAAGTCGTGAATTCTTATTCATGAACAACATAGAGTGCTTCAAGTGTCATAACATTGGGCATATGGCACATAATTGTAACTTGACTTGGGCACTTACTCAAGATAGAACTATGCCCGAAAAGAAATTTACACAAGTATGGAGAAGGAAGCAAATACAATCTAAAAATCTCTTGAACTCTCTAGCCAACAACACATGTTGTTGACTTGATCTTCAACAATCTAAGCATTTGATGGGGAAACTCTGCCAAAAGGAATACCATGCATACAATTAGGGGGAGCTTATGATGATTAGGAATTCTTATAGAAGCCATTCGTGGATGAGTGTTATGAAATCCTTGATGAGCTATATGGACAAACTTTCTTTGATAGATCATCTCTTAGGAACACTCCTTGAAGAATATAATCCTTATTCATCCGATGGATTATTATTGAAGATCTCTTCCACTTGATCAATAGCAGGTAATCTTTCATGAGGGGGAGTTGGTTCATCACATGAAGGAATTTAAGCACATCTATCATGGACCACATTGCCAAAAAGAAGAGCACCATGACAAGGGGAGTAACATACCTATGAAGAACTACTATTCATAAAGAAAAGAAGCAGCTTGACAAGGGGAGTACTTGGGCACCCCATTTTCCATTGATGTCAAAGGGGGGGAGAATGTTGAAAGGGAAATAATATTTCCATCAATGACAAAGGGGGAGATTGTTAATCTAGGTTGTCATTGATGTCAATATGGCACTAGCCGAAATGGAAACTATTGTTGAGATGCCTATTTACAAATGATGATGTCATAATTCATTTCATTAGAATGTCATTAATTAATATGTCAAGTTACTAATGAAGAAGTCTTAAGAAGTTCCAAGTGCCAAGTATTTAGAAGCCCTTGCTAACATATGGAGGACTACATTCGATGATGCCATATTCTTGATGAATGACCATAATTGATGATGCCACTTGATGAGGTCTTGATAACATGGTTGGAGATCATTTGATGGTTGGAAGATTATTTTTGAGTTATCCTAATGATGTTGCAATATGATTGCGCTAGTATATCATGACATTTTTCATGCGTCATGCTACATGGATGTTGCACTCCTACATAATGACCCTATGATCCTATGATGACATTGATAACAATGAAGAAGCCAAAGAATGAAGAAGCCACGTTGTCCCAAACGTTCCTCATGCTCTTCCCAAATATTTTATGCATAAAATTTAAGGACAGTCACAAAGAAAAATTATTTGGACACCTTGGAGGCATCCTTTGAAAATGGATCCTAGACCATCTTAAAGAGGAATTTTTCCTCTTTCTAACAAGCCTTTATTTTCCCCGAAACTCCCAATAGTTTGTGAGATATTGATATTTTAAGTTAAGGAAATTATTCCTATGAGTGAGCCGACCTACATTTAGTCATACACGTCAGCCTCACTTAAATAGATGTTTCCCTTCAATTATAAATGAAATCTCTATAAATAGACGTCTAAAAACTTCATTTTGATCAGCAATTCAGGAAAGAATTCAGAGATACGAAGTACAAGAGAAGACAATGGCCGAGGAGAACAAGGAGATTATTGTGTAGGATGAAAAAAAAGGATAATTTTGTTTGGGCATAAAATCTTGGTCGAAGCTATTGTATTTGTCGTGGTTGAATTTGTCATAGTGTCCATGGTCGAAACTGTCATAGTTGTTGTGGTCAAAGATGTCGTAGTTTCTATGGTCGAAGCTGCCATAGTTGTCATGGTTGAAGTTGTCAAAGTTGTCGTGATCAAAGTTGCCTTAATTGTCATGGTTGAAGCTATCGTAGTTGCTATGGTTGAAGCTGTCGTGGTCGAAGTTGTCATAGCTATCGTGGTCGAAGTGTTGATTTATTGGGATTAGACAAATAGAGCTTGTTGAAGTCTTCTCTTGAGGACAGAATAGGGCATAGTGAACTTTCTGAAGCAGCATATTGAAGATTTGTGGAGGTCATTGAAGACCATGACGCATTGAAGCCATTATGAGGTGACCTTGAAGAAGTTTTGTTTGGGTAACATGAAGAGCAGTGGTGCCACCTTCATGTGAAGAATAAGGTTGTCATTGATGATGTGATGTGGAGACTAAGTGAAGGTGTAGTTGAAGATTGATAGGGCTTGTTGAATAAAACATTGGGAGCCATGATGTATAACCAAAAATACTTTGACAAAGTGAAGCTATAGGGTTAGAGCCCTTAGGGTTGGTGACTCAAAATTGACAAGGTTGGTGCCTTGGAAAGTCGAAGTTGGTGCTTGGAAAATATAGGATTGGTGTCCTTGGAGTTGGTGCTCCTAAATGCAAAGTTGGTGCCTTTGATAAGATAGGGTTGGAACCCTAGAGGATCAGAGTCCTCAAGAAACCAAGTCGGAGCCTAAACCAGATATAGGGTTGGAGCCCTTGAGGTTGGTGCCTCAAAATTGACAAGGTTGGAGCCTTGGATGTCCAAATCAGTGCTTGGAAAATACAGGTTGGAGCCTGGGACAGTGAAGATCAGTGTCTTCACCTAGGGTTGGAGCCCTACATATATTGTACTTGATTTATTGAAGAAATTAATAAAAGAATTTATTCTTTGTTAGGCCCATATATTACTAGTGTAACCCCTTATTATTATTAGTACAACCCCATTATTATATTGATGTACCCATGTAGTGCCCATATTGTTACTATTGTGCCCCATAGAAGCCCACTATTGTTATTATTGTGCCCTTACATTATTATTGTTATGTAGGCTTTGATTATATAATGACCCCTTAGACTCATATATATAGAAAGGAGGTCTTTTCATTTGTATCATCCAAGAATGAATTCTAAGGCGTTGATCTATCTTTTCTTGAGCTGGGTTCATAACATTTGGTATCAGAGCTTTGGATTCTAGGGTTTCGTTGCTCCAAACAGGTCATCGTGTCATTCTCGCTATAACTTTTTGTCTGCGACATTTCAGAAGTCGAAAAAAAAACCCATTTGCAAAGACATCGCGCTAAATCTCGGGTCCGCATTTTAGATCTTTTTGAGCTATATTTGCGGAGATATGATCTGAGGAAGTTGGTCCTTTTGCATAATCTTGAATTACATTCAACACAAGTGACCTGGGGAAAATCGTCACAACTTTCTCCCTAAGAATCAGATTGAAATTTCGTAAGAAGGTACAGAAAGTGGATGGACTGTAGTTTCTTCTAGATATTTTTCAGAGCCAAAGGTCCAAATAGTGACACGTGGCACTTCATACAAGTTTGCTCTTCTGGAAAGGTCTATAATCAGGTCACTGTGGGAGATGTGGCATAACTCTTCATTGGAGAATCCAATTGGGGTAAGACTGGTGGCATTGGAAAGCGGACACAGAGGGCTGCTGCAGATCACAATTTTAGAACTTAAAGGTCTGAAAGTATAGAGTTACAGTCGTCTCACAATCGAGCCCCTAAAATCAATAAAAAAACAAGATGAGGAAGTTTGATGGGAAGGATATGGTAAATTGGATACTTCAGATGGAGAAATATTTTGATCTACATGGTGTACCACTATTATAAAAGGTATGTATTGTATCTTCATATTTAGAACCAGATCAATTTTTATGGTATATAGGGCTTTTTTCTCGTAAACGACTTGTTACATGGTCAATTATCACAGAGGAAATGATAGCACATTATGAGGATACAAAGAACAACACCTTCTTTAGAGAAACACCACAACAATGGGAAAGAGTAAAAGGGCTTTGTGACATACTAGAAAGTAAAAGTATGGAAACAATGAATTCTACCCCTCATAGCTATGAAGATGGAAGTGTTGTTTCTCCTAGCCTTCCACAACCTACAAG
>APFE030271104.1:39422-121529 GCA_000404065.3 Pinus taeda | reverse complement strand
CCTTCTCAGGATCATCCTTCAACTCCTTCAGTTCCTTCAGCTCCTTCAGCTCCTTCACTTCCAAGATGGGTCCGTACTACTCGGGATGCAGCAGGTGATCTTGCCGGTGATCCTACAGATCAGCGACGTACACGTTCTCAGTTTGAAAGAGCCTCTTCTTTACTGGCTCAAGCTCCAGTAAATCATGATCCTGACACTTGTGCAGAAGCTTCAGGCCATCCACATTGGGAAGTAGCTATGAATGAAGAATATCATTCATTGTTGGCAAATGATACATGGGATCTTGTTCCTCTACCAAAGGGATGCAAACTTGTTAGATGTAAATGGGTTTACAGAACCAAGTATGGACCAGATGGGAAAGTTGATAAACATAAAGCTCGTCTTTTTGCTAAGGGCTTTTCACAGGTTGAAGGCATTGACTACACTGAAACCTTCTCCCCTGTTGCCAAAATGAACTCTATCCGCCTTGTTCTTTCCCTTGCTGCCTCTTTAAAATGGGAAGTCCATCAGATGGATGTTAAATCTGCCTTCTTGCATGGGGACTTGCATGAAGAAATCTATATGGAACAACCCATTGGCTTCATCCAAACAGACTCCAGCCTTGTATGTCGACTTAAGAAATCTCTTTATGGTCTCAAGCAAGCTCCTCGGGCTTGGTATGCCAAAATGGATAGCTTTCTTTTAGAACCTGGCTTTTCTAGGTGTTATTCTGACAATATTGTCTACACCAAGAAAGTGGGAAACTCTCTTATCATCCTTGTTCTTTATGTTGATGATCTTATTCTTACTGGTAGTGATCCCAACCTTATAAACCATGTGAAGTCCAGCCTTAAAAAGAAAATTGAAATGACAGACTTAGGACACTTACACTATTTTCTCGGTCTTCAAGTCTTGCAATCCAAGGAGGGTATTTCCCTTTCCCAGTCCAAGTATGCTTGTGATATTCTTCGTCATTTTCACATGGAAGATTGTAAGCCAGCTCCTTCTCCCTTTCAGTCTGGAGTCAAACTTTCAGTCTCTTGTACTTCTCCTGAAGTTGATGCTACCTTATACCGTCAACTTGTAGGAAAACTCTTGTATTTAACCCATAC
Source organism: Pinus taeda (assembly GCA_000404065.3). Lineage (NCBI taxonomy): Eukaryota > Viridiplantae > Streptophyta > Pinopsida > Pinales > Pinaceae > Pinus > Pinus taeda. Next base: position 120,438 of record APFE030271104.1, on the reverse strand, counting down.
TCGTCCTGACCTTTCCTTTGTTGTTGGCCTTGTTGCTCGTTTTATGCAAAACCCCCGTGAAAGTCATTGGAAAGCAGCTAAAGAATACTTCGTTATGTTCGAGGTACAGTACAGTTTGGGATTCATTACAGTGCCAAAGCAGCTCCTCTATTAGTTGGTTTCACTGATTCTGATTGGGCTGGTGACCCTGATGATCGGAAGTCTACTGCCGGTTATGTCTTCACTCTTGGTTCAGGAACTATTACATGGGCTTGTAAGAAACAGGCTGCCATTTCTCTTTCGTCAGCAGAAGCAGAGTATCGTGGTGCCGTGGAAGCTAGTAAGGAAGCCTTGTGGCTTCGTTAGATCCTATCAGAATTTGGCTTTGAGCAGCAGCGTCCGACTACACTTTGGTGTGATAATCAAAGTGCCATTCAGCTATGCAAAGATCTAGTCTAGCATCAGCGCAACAAACACATTGAACTACACATGCACTTCATCAGAAAAGTCATTCATGACCATGTTCTTGAAGTGCAATATTGTTCAACAAATGATCAGGTTGCAGACATCTTCACAAAGGCTCTCACAGAGGCGAAGTTCACTAAACTTCGATATATGCTTGGAGTTCAGGAAGTTGTCACTAAGGCGGGATAGGCTCTAGTGCCTCCTTCCTTCTCCTATTGTGTCATATTTGTAAATCCTTCAATCCTATCCCAAGTTGTTCTTAAGGGGGGATGTTAGGATATTCCGACACATAGGAATAGTTAAGTTCAACTTGGTCTAGTATATAGTTAGGTTAGCGTTAGGTAAAGTGTGTTTCTTTACCGTTGTATATTCTGTAACTTACAATCCGACGGTCACGATATGTAGTGATCCGACGGTTCATTCTCTCCTCGGTATTACCGACACTTGATCCATGGCTTGACAGCCGATTGGTCCATGAATTCTATTTAAAGCGCATGGAGGGTCATTTGTAGGTTAACCATGCATGAGAGAAGCTTATGTAAATTTTCATTCTTTAATTAATAAATTGCCTGTAGTAGCCACGTTGGCGCAGGCCGTGGACTGTTTCCCTCTCTGAGGGTTTTAACCACGTCAAAATACTGGTGTATTGATCTGTGATCTGTTTGTGAGCGGTGTCCTTCTGGTGTTTTGTCTGAGGAACTTACCCTGTAAATTCCTACAAAGCCCATCCTAAGCTCTTATATCTCATAGGAATAATTCAAAGTATTATAGAATAGGAACATATTTGATGCTATTGCAGTGATACAAAAAGTCATGCACCATATAAAGGTCTAAAAAACAAGCACCATACTTCTCAAACTAGACCTTCAAAAGTGTTTCACAAGGTGGATTGGACCTTATCCACATCCTTCTCATCAATATGGGCATGGATCTCCTTACCGTTAACTAAATGATGGGATGTATCCAATATGTTTCCTGTGTTATCCCTATAAATGGGGCTCCTTGATTTTCAATGCCACTGGAGGACTTTGACAAGGATGTCCCCTTTACTATTTCTCTTGGTTACTGAAGCCCTTAGTAAGTTGATGGAATCATATAAGTCGACATGTGTTATCAAGGGCATTTATTTTTCCGAAACCACTCAAGTTTCACATATGTTATTTGTGTACGACATCCTTCTATATTATAAGGCATTCAAAGGAACATCATAGTTATGAAATCTACTTTGGATTCCTCCTGTATTTGTATAGGTATGATCATAAATACTCAAAAATCAGTTATTATTTGTAATGAAATTTCGGCCCGTGTTCATTCTTTGGCACTTAATAATTTTTCCTATTTAGTAAATCCCCTAGATAAGGGCCTCAAATATTTGGGGTTTTCCTTGAAACCAAACAAATACCTGCAAGCAGAATGGGTTGGCTGGTTAAGAAGGTAGAAGCTCGTATTTTTATTTAGACTCATCATCTCCTCTCCTATGACGATCATCTCATTCTTATGAAGATTGTGTTAGAAAACACCCTTCTTTATTGATTTTCTATAACAATGCTAAGGGTATTACTAATAAAATCCACACGTTCAATTTCAAATTTTTATGGACAAGCATGAGAGCCACTCTGGGCATAGCTTTGGTTCAATGGACTAAATTAGTGGCCCAACAACAATATGGAGGATGAGGCCTCAAAAATGTATTTCTCGTTGCTAAAGCACTTGTTGGTAGGAATCTCTAGAGAATGATCATTAGTGATTCCCTTTAGACCACGGTCAGTATGAGCAAATATCTCAAATACATATCAATCATCTATTGTATCATACAACCCTAAAAATCCTCCAAAGGCTCAATTGTATATAAAGCAATGGTAACCTCTTTCCCAATTATCAGAAAGGAGACAACATGGAAAATTAAACATAGATCCTAAGTTTGCATTGATAGGGACCCTTGGTTTTTGGCCAAGGACAATTTTATACTTTCTCCTCTCTTACTACAACACTTGGAAGATGTAAATTCTCCTTGTTTATCGTATGCCTCTTCAAGGATCCCCTAGGCTAGAGGCATGAATGTGTGGAAATCGGCCCAAACTCTTCGCCTAGGTGGGGATTTTGCAAGAGAATGTGATATATACATGTTACTGTTAGCACAAAATTTTATTACTCTTAAGCCTAGGATTCTCGATACTCTATATTGGACAAAGAACCCAAGAATTAGAGCTTTCATAGCTAAGCTCAACTATAGGGCATGGGTTAAGGATGAATTCTAAGGGTTGAAAATATGGTCATGGAAAGCCTCTAGAAAGTCAATGCCTATTTAAAAGTGAAAATTTCCACTTGGATTTCCCTTAGTAACAAGCTCCTAACCTAAGAGGTTCTCATCACTCATGGTTGGTTTGGACCTAGCATATGCATATTATGTATGCAACATGAAGAATATTCATCACACCTTTTAATACATTACTCTTTTGTCACACAAATATATTCTCTCATACAGTCTGCCCTCAATCTAAAATCTCTTTGGCTCTCAAATTCACTTGCATTTTCAATAAGGTGTTGTCTTCTTAATAAAATCATAAGCTTATATACAGGCCTCCCATGTATCTTGATAGATATTATATGGAAATCCCGCAACGCAAAGTTGTTCCACGATAAGAATGTGTCCCTTGAATCATGTGAAACAAAAATAACTGCATTGGTAAGAGAATTTAGGTACAAACAAAAATCCACACTATAGAGAGTGCCTCACATGCCTGAACTTAATTATGATATACTATGGAGTTTTTTCACAATGTCTGTCAAGGCCACCCACATCTCTGCAAGGTTGGGGTAGTCATATACTTCAATAAAATTCACTTTCTCTACAACAAATCCTCACTTGGCAGAGGTACAAATGTTAAGGCGGAATTTTCTGGGCTCTATCTCCTTCCACAAATAGAAAAAATGAAGAACATATCCAGAATATAGGTCCGAGGGGGCTCCATAACAATTATTGACTAGGAAATTGAAAGGATTACTATTTAAGATATTGGTTTGGACTTCACTCTCAAAGAAATTCGACAACTCACCTCCACCTTATAATGGATCACCTTCAATCATATCTTGAGATTTCAATGAAGAGGCCGATGCACTCTTGAAAGAAGCCCTGCAACTTCCCCCTAGATATTCTAGAATATATGAAATCAATGATGGAAAGGAAATAGGCACAATGGAAGTCCACATGTAATTCCACCAATCATTTTTCTCTATTTTTTAGACTTTTTCTTTTTTATTAGACATATGTGTAGAAGATACAGATCATTGAAAATTGGAACAATGAAATGAGAGAAAATGAAAATGATGAATCTAACATTATGAACAAAATTTGTTGAGCATCATCTGGACCCCTGAGGTAGTTAATTGTAATTGACCTCAATGTATATATTCTTGTTAATGAATATATAATTTTTTTTCTTTGAAAATAAATTATTGACATAGCATCATAGAGGTAAAAAAAAAAGAATAGGGTTATCTTATAAAGAAAAATATAAAAATAAACTAAGTATTAAATATCATATATATTGACAGAACATCATATAGATAGAACTAAAGAATAAGGTTAGCTTATAAAGAAAAATATTAAATATTAAATATCATATATATAGACATAACATCATATAGGTAGAAATAAAGAATAGTTGAAACTTCCAATGTGTAGTATCAAGTGTATAATGCATTGCCAAAATTTAAAGAGGTATTCTATCAATTTATTTAAATGTTTGTGGTGGAAATAAAGAAGACACTGAAGAAGGCTTGGACAGTATTGTAGCGCTCCTTGGCTTCTCCACTGCACGGAACTAATATATCTCTTTGGAGGAGCAGGTGGATGTGGTTGTAATGTTCCATTGATGGGGCTCGCAGGTTTACATGGTGTATTGTATGATTGTGACTTACACGTCTTTATATAATAAAAGCCAACACATTTTCATACATATATTGTTATTGTAGTTGGATTGTTTCAGTTGCCTTAATGATATATGTTGTTTAACTTACGTACTTGTATATGAACTGATTTGTATGCAATTATATGGATCTTGTTGTTAATGTTGTCATCGTCTATGTCAATTTCTTTGCTAGACATCAGACAAACCTTTATCTAAACCTTGTTATATTAACCATCACACTCGTCTTGGAATGATCTGTGAGTGTTGTTCATGTTATCTTACCTTGTATGTTATGATTGTCGCATCCGTGTCGACTACTCTACCAGAAGCTGTGCATGTCCTTTGTGTTGTGTGTTCCTCGCTGAGTTGGGACTGATCCCTTTCAACCTAGAACTCACCTTCACCTTCCTCTCCCTTTGAAGTGTTGGAACCTCTCATACTCATTTCTCAACTCACTGCATCAGTCACACCCTTGCTACTGCCAGAGTTATCTTACTTGTCTCTGTGTGACATTGCGGTCAAGGCATTATCTTACGACCCACTGTTGGGATTCCTACACCAAACGGTCTAAGGTCTAATTGGGACTTCTTACCAGAGATATCCCCTTGACATGTTGGCGGCTCCAGCACCGTCAACAAAAGAAATAACTTACCAAGTGCAAGACGGGTTGAATGAAACACTTAATTTATTGATCTATCTTGGTTTCTTCTTTTCTTGATAGAGTATGACTAGTTCATTCTCAGACAAATCAGTAGAGGTTCCTGGACCAAGAGAGCCTCGGATGAGGAGATGGGTAGAATTGATGGCATGCCATCATTAGAGAAATATAGAGGTAAAAAATGGGCCTTAAAACAAAAATGTACAACAAAATCAACTTTATAAGAACCAATATGATTCAATATGATGATGTCAACCATGGGGGGTGGTTCACCATTTTTGGAGTTAAAAGGTAAAAATATGAAAAAATTTAAAAAACTATTTTTTCAACTTATCTATCTACTATTTTACTCAAATTTCAAACTAGAGCACTCATTGGATGCAAAATTTATTTTTTCAACCAAATAGTACACATGTTGCATGCTTTCAATGGACCCTATTAGACAAAAAAATGTGAAATACATGAAAAAACATGATTGCAATCACATTTTTCATGTAGTTCACATTTTTTGTGTACTAGGGTCCATTGAAATTATGCAACATGGGTACTCCTTGGATGTAAAATTAAATTTTGCATCCAACAAGTGCTCCCACTCGAAATTAAGTAAAATCATAGGGAGATAAGTTGAAAAACTAGTTTTTTATTTTTTCCTTCCAAAACTTGATGAGGTAATCTAATCTAATTTTATTATTCCCACTATTATAAAAGAGGCCCATTTTAGACATCAAAATTTCTCTAGTGGGTGGCAGTTTTCTCTAATGTGTGGCGGTCAAGTGATGTCTTTCAATCATATTTTCTTCATGTGGTTATGACAATAGATCATCATGATTGAAGGTTCCCATATGTAGGGACGAACTTGAGAGGAGATCCAAACCTAGTACTCCTTGGGGGAATGCAGTGGGATCAAGCAGGCAAAAAGATGTATTTTTTTTAAGAATTTTTTTTTCATGTCAAGACTAACATTAAATTGTCATGCAAATGTAAGACCATTACAATCAGTCGAGATGCCCCATATTCAAAAGTGTGGCCAACAATAGGTTGAGATAGGTGAACATAACCCTGAGGCAGTCGAGGAACTCAAAGAGATTGAGAAAAACCTTAAGGGTCTTACCCAATGCATTCTTGATTTATAGATCAATGATATCCCTCTCCATTACCGAAGACATACTATAGGAGTACCTGGGAGATAAGCTAGTTGCTTTGGTGAGTAGTCCAAGCTATAGTTTTCTATCATGAGCATCATGCCTAGGGTTTAGGCATTTAAGGTTGGATTTTATTTTTGATACTATTAACATATATGCGATAAATAAAGAATGTAAGCCTCATGTATCTTGAACACCTTTTGTTGTGTAAAATTCTTTGCAAAATTATCTATGGAGATTGTTTCTATTTGAGCTATTTATCTTTGTACAATGTATCCATGTTATCACTTTTTTAAACAAACTCTGCAAATGTATATCTAATACATAGTATTCTAACACATCAGTTAATGTATTTATATTTATTAGAATGTGTTGATAATCTAAGTAATCAAACTCTCTTTCCAGGAGGAAAACCCTAATAAACATTCTTAAAATTGAAGGACTTCTGACATAATAAACATTACTTAGTTGTAGTACTATGAGTTGAGAATATAGTCTAACAACCAAATGAAAAAGACCAAAAGCAATGGCATCGTATAATAGTTCAATAAATGCACTATATTCTGCAATGTTCTTAGTTGTATGACTAAGACATATCCCATACAGACTCACTAACTGATTCATAGGCGTATAGATTTCCCATGCTGGAGAAGAAAGATTTCGAGTACTATAGCTAGCACCATCAACAAAGTGAACATAAGGTAAATGGAATTTCAACATCTATAAACCAAGTATAAAAAGAAATAAGTAGTAGAGATAGAAATTGTTCACATAAAGAAAAAATTGCAACACACCAAAAACTATGGTACATCAATGTACAAAGTATTTATGCAAAAAACATAAGCATAGTACTTTTTAAGATAAAGCCCATTTATGGGCTCAAACAAAGGAATTCCATCATAATCCACCAAATTGAAAATACAAGGGCCATGCCACATAGGCTTGAATTTACTAGCTCCTAGCTTATCATGCTCTTTATCATATAAAAGAACCAAGTCTCCTTCAGGAAAAACTCGAGGATTAACATTTTTTTCATAATGAGTTTTAATACATTTGATATGGCCATGGTTAGCTAGAGTGGCATCACGACGAGTCTCACCTAACATGCTAAAAAAAAATGTTCTTCCTTAGCAAAAGTAGCAAGGAGTAATTCAATGGCTAGTTTCAAGGATGGAATTTCACATTCAATTGGTAAGACAACTTCCAAAATGTATACAAGTTGAAAAGGTGCAAATCTGGTAGTTGTTTTCGCTGCAGTATGATATACTGATAATGCTAAAAAAATCATAAGATACCAACTATTTTTTTGAATCTCTATCATTCGTTGAAGCATGGTAGTCAAAATTTTGTTTACAACTTCTACTTGGTTGTTGGCCTATGGATAATAAGGAGTTGAGTTATCATGGTGCAAATCCAACTTGGCAGTTAGCTTCGACATCATAAAATTTTGGAAATGGGTGCCATGGTTAGTGACGATGGCTTGAGGGACACCGAATCTAGTGATTACATGTTTGAATATGAATAAAGCTACAATTTTTGCATCGTTATTGAATGTAGGCATTGCCTCAACCCATTTGGTAAAATAATCGACTGCACCGATAATATACCCATGCCCTCCGTATGAGTAAGGGTTACATGTTATGAAATCTATGCCCCATTTTGTAAAAGGACCAATGATAACTACATGATGGAGTGAAGTAAGAGGTGTTCACATTTTACGATTGTAGATCTAACAAGAATGACATTTTATCACTGCAATAATGCAATATTTGAAGAGAGAAGGAAAAAAAAATCCAGCATGCAAAATATTTTGGGCAATGGCATTCCGAGACATATGACCACCACAAGCTCTAGTATGGAATTCAGTGAAAACTTTTTTAGCTACATCATGTGTTAAACATCGTCAAAAAACTAGATCGACGCAACAATAATAAAGGGTATCATTAACAATAGTATATTGTTGGAATTGGTATCACAGCCGAAAACATTTAGTATGAGATAGCTTGGGTTGAAAGTTTTGAGTTTCGAGATAAATGATGATATCTTTGTACCATGGATCTAAAGAATTGATATAAAAAATTGAGACTCATCGACGGTGGAATCTTCTGCCACTATTTTTGTACATTGTAGGGAAGGTCACATATTAGTTCAAAAAAAGCTAGTAGTTTCTAGATTTGGACTTAATGAATTCCAAACAAATTTCTTAAAGAATTACAATCCATTTTGAATACTTTCCCCCAACTAATTGTTGACTGAGAATATATTACATGGGCTTTTAATCAAAAATCGCGATGGTTTTACATAACAAAATGTAGTGACCGAAACGTTGGACAACTTGAATAGATGTCAAGGCCATGTTTTCCACATGTGAATACTTAATTTCAAAAGTGGTAATATTCCTACTAAGATAGTAGATCACATGTTCATGATTCAAATCACCTTCTTCGACAAGTACCATGGCAACAGTACAATTAGACACAACTAGGTACAAGAAGTAACCCTGATGATAATCAGGGGGGTGTAACAAAAACGTGTGGGTCAATAGACGATGTCATCCCAGACGAACAAACAAAACAACAACAACAAAAAGAAAGAAGATAAATAAATTAATTAAAAAAAAAAACTATTTTTTCAACAATAGATTTAAACCCTTGGTAAGTTCAGTGTAGTTAGGAATGAAACAACATAAAAAATTTGTCTTCCCTTGCAAACATTGGAGTTGGCATAGATGGGAAGGAGGCGGGGAATTCAAAATAGCCTCTATTGTTAGTGGGTCAACTCAAATCCCTTACTTATAAACAATAAGTCATAGTAGATGACTGGATTTCACAAAAAACCATATTTATGTGGGTCTAAACGAATATTGTAATTCCTACACAGTAGAAAAATAGCTCGTTAATGTAGAGGATGATCTTGACATTTTCTTGAACTTATAACTAAATCGTCAAAATATGAGTATACAATATGCTTGATATCATGAAATGCATAAGACATGGTTCTTTGAAAGGTTGCACCAACATTCTTGAGTCCAAATTAAAGTTTTTGATAAGCAAAGGTTCCCCAAGAACAAACGAAAGTAGTTTTATGTTGATCCGATGGAAGTAGTTGATTTGATTATAACCAAAAAAAAATTCCATTAAAGAAAATTTGTCATTCCTAGCACAGTGATCGACAATCTAGTCAATGAATGGGGTTAGATAATTATCTTTGGGGCAAGCCCTATTTATATCCCTATAATCAAAACATCCCGAGGTAATACCCTGTTTCTTGGTAACCAGAACGATGTTGGAAACCCATAGAGTCAAGAGAATGGGATAAATAAAACCAACTTTCAAAAGTTTTCAACCTTGGCTTTAATTGCAACAACTTTTCTCATATGCACTGGACGTAGTGTTTGATGAATAGGATTAACATTTGGATAAGTATTAATTTCATTGAATTACAATCAATGAATTTCTTCTAACAAGCAAGAGGCACCTATACGAATGTTCTCCATGATTGCAGGTTTCACTGAGATGTCAATTGAAATATTCATAGATATAGTCCCTAGATTATTTTTAGATGTAGTATCATAAATTGAAATAGGAGTTTAAGGGTTTACGACTGTCTTAAGTAAAAAAAGAGCTTCAAAGCCATTCTCAATAATCTCAATTTTGGGAAGAAAAGAGGAACAATAATGACTATCATCCCATGGCATTTCTTCTAATTACATAGTCTCCATAATGCTTTCATTAGGAGGAGAAACACCATCGAAAGTATCAAGAGATGAAATAGAATTCAACCAAGAATATTGAGAATACTCATCTAAGACAACATTAATTTGGTCATTGGATTTTGAAGCAGTTGTAAAGGCCAAGTGAATAGCTTCGTAAGATGACTCAATTGGACTAAGTGGCATTTGGTTTCTGTGAGTTTCAAATTCTGAAATTTGACAAGGATATGATGGATGGGATTCGTAAGTGCTAGATGAAATCATATTGATTGGAGTAATTAAAGGACATACATTGCCTATTAATGATGAATTTTTCAGTAAACACATGCCAACATTCTCATAAGGAACTAGTGTTTACCTATGAAAGGTATACTACCCATGGTACATGAATCAAAAGCACAAAAGACAAGATGGTCTACAATGAATATCCTTCCTTGATGAGCAAAGTGTAGTATGTGAAAAAGTGAAGAAATCACTACTGACATTGCATAAGTCCAGCTATGGCCCAGTAAAAGGTTATATTCGAGTTGTGCATCAATGAATTCTACTTCAATAGTAATCGTTTTACCTTCTAATTCCACAGGAAATGCATTTAAAATCCCATAGCGTTTAAATCCTCTTCTATTAAAATCTTTTATAGTAGGCGATTAATTAATTGAAGGGGAACCCAAGTCTTTCCAACAACATACAGACATAATGCCTGTAGAGGCTCCTTCAACGATAACCATATGAAAAACATTTTTGCCTCATATAACAACTTGAATTTGAAAATATGTGCAAGCCTAGGTACATGGTCTTGTAAATAAAAAAACTATAAGATTCAAATATGATGGATTAATTCCACCAATAGTCGATAAAAGTGATTTCAGTTGTGCAAGGAAACTTCGAAGAACTTCGAGGGTTGATATTATAGAAGGGGCATGAGCAAATCTTCAACAATATTTTAATTATGAGTAGCCCTAGCATGTGGATTGAAATAAAACCTATGAATGACATCTTTAAGAGGGGGTCTAATCAAGGTTTCAAAGGTTGTTCGCTCGATTTGTAGAGGACCAGAAGGAGGTGGAGTTAACATGAAAGGCTGATTTGGAACACTTCCATTTGGAGGATTTGGAGAACCATAGTCTTTGGCTCTTGTAGTTTCCATAACTGTTTCTTGACACATATTATATCATAAGAGTTTTGAGAAGAGGAATATTGATTTTTCGCAACCATTTGTAATGACCCCAGTGATTTCACAATTATAATTACATATGTGAATAACATTAATACATGACACATACACCTAAGAAGTTGTTGACGGTGTTGGATACCACCAATATACAAAGGGTGTCCCCAATTTGAAGTCTCAATTATACCTCACACCGTTTGGAGTAGGAAGCCCATCGAGAGTATCAACCTAGCCACCATAACACAAAGGTTCATCTTTTAGTTTCAATAGATAACATAAGAGATTATGTACATAAACCTTGAATAAACAAGCAAGTTGACATTGTGAAGCATCAACTACAAGATGTAAGAGGAAGCGTTCACGAGGAGAGACAAAAAGTGAGTATCTAAGAGGAAAGTAATAATACTATCCTAGAAGAGGAACACAAGAGTATGAAAGGATTCATTAGCAAAATAGTTCACACAATGATATTAAGGCGAATGCAACACACATTCAACAAGAGAAGCACCGAAGCCACAGAAATAGTTCAATTTCTCCAATACATAGGAACACAAAATATACTGTAAACATCCCAAGAATAGTCCTAAAACATTTGTGATACATGCATGAAAATGTTTTGGCTCATAGAGCTTCAATTATAAGGTGAAAGATCTAAGTACATCAATTACAATGGTGAACACTAGTTCCAATAGTGGAACATTAAGTCACTTCTTGTTTCTCCAAAGAATAGTTTCTCTCCTATGCCAAGTAGAGAAGCCAAGACTAGTTCTACAAAGCTTAAGCCTCCAAAAGCCTCTTCCTTGAGTTATGAAGTTGCTTTTATAATAAGAGGAATGACCTTTCATATCCTCATGACTCTTGGACTTCTAGTGTGCCCTTTGGTCTTCTAAACAATTCTTGAACTTCTAAATGACTTTTGGACTTCTATACAATCTTTGTCCATATATAACTATGTGACTCTTCATGTTCCACATATGACTTTTGGACTTCCACACACTACGTTTTTGTCATTTTCTTTGAAAATACATCATTACATTCCACATGATGATGTGGCATGACACAGACATACATTGACCATTATGATGATATTTGTACAAGTTATAACTTCACAATGATGACATGGAATTCATGATGAGGTGGCAATGCCAAGTTGTCTTCCTTGTTGCTTCATCTTCTATTCTTGATGATAAATCTATTCCATGCTTCATTTTCATGGAAGATTTGCTTTGTTTCTTATCTTCACCCTCCAAAGGGTCTTAGATATAATGGAGTCTTTAGTGTTCTTTGATCATCAAGGTTCAAGTGTGATCTTTGTTCTTCATGCAGCGTCCTTCATTTGTTCTCTTTGCCCAATCTTCCTCGTGTGTGCTTTCCATGATGTTTCTGGAATATTTGTGTCTGCAATCACTGATGAAAAGCAACCATCGGCCTAAAAATCTCATATTCTGCAATGTTTTATGCATGTTTTCCTCTTCATGTCTTTATGATGCTCTCAAAAGGGTAAAGGAGATTTTGGGTGCATGGGCGCACTTTAAAATGTTGAAGGGATGAAAAGGAAAGGCTTCATGGCTTCAGCACGCACTCATGAACTCAAGAGAGGGAGACAGACAAGTCTGAAGGATGAAGGGTATGGCTAGGAGGGCGCATCCATTCAGGTCGAAGGAGTGCTCTCAAGGAGGGTGCATTCCTTCGGGTCAAAGGAGTGCTCTCAAGGAGGGCACATGGCACAAGTTTGAAGGGTGAAGGATGAAGTTGCGTGCCTTCAAAGTGCATGCGCTCAAGAGACCAAGAGGGCACATGGCACAATTGCAAAGGATGAAGGATGAAGCTTCGTGCCTTTGAAGTGTGCATGGCATATTGAAGAAGGTTGAAGGATGTAGCTTCATGCCTTCGGGGTGTGCTCATGTGCTCAAGGAGGGCGCACTTCTTCGAGTCGAAGAAGTGCAGTCAAGGAAGACTCAATTATTTTGGAGGGCGCAATTCGGAACAAGGAAGGGGATTCGTGCTTTGGGAATGTGCCCAACTCTCAAGGAGGACGCAGAGCGCACTTCTTAACAACAAAGGGTTTTCCATCAAGGCTTTAGAGTGCACACATGCGCTCTTGGCCTTAATGGGCTCCCTTTGCAACCGAAGTTTGTCCAAGTATGGATGATAAGGCAAGGGTAAAGCAGGATGAGTTCAAGGCAGAAAATCATGTGCGACACATACCAACTCATTGAGAAAACTTAGACAAGGTTGATCAACAATGAATTTACATAAAAACACCACTTTATACACATTCCCCAAGTATAATGAGTGAAGTGTGTGCAACAACGACGCGAAAGTGTCGTTTTACAACACAAGAATGTTGTGACCATGAAATGCACGTAGAGATGTTTTGATTGATGCAATGACGCTTGAAAACATTCAAAAACACTATAACATATAGAGAAACATAAAATGACACTTGATGACCGAGGCAACACTTGATACAACAATAAGGTAGGCTCCAAAATTCGAATGTGAGCAAAATTTTGGAGGGTGTTAATCGCAGTGTCAACACTTGCTGATACATCAATAGAACTCCAACTTCTTTATTTAGGTTTAATTCTCCAAGTGAAAGGTTTCAAAATTTCAAGATGTATTGATTCATTTGCAGATTACCTCGGCTTCCCTACTTAACGCAATTAGAGATATAGTCCCCTCTATTCTTTGCTCAGCTTGAAACACATCAATATAAAACTAGTCATAACTCAAATGTTTCGATAGAGGAGAAGGATAGTAAGTATACTAAGCTTTTAAGCACATTCCCTAGTGTTGCTCTGCTTCCAATGAGCCTGAACAATACCCCGACAGAGTCACCTTAAAAGAACACAAGCATTGCTTTGCTACTAGTAGGCTTGGACAGTACCTCGACGAAGTTACTTGCTTCACCTCTTTGCACATAAAGCCTTTCTCTTTTTTCACCTTTATTTATTATATTTACAGAAATGTACTTAGGCATGTATTTATTCACTGGGGCAGAAGAGGGATTCTGATTTATTGAGAGCAGAAGAGGTTGTTCCTTATTTAAGGGATTTGAAAGATAACCGAAGTTTTATACTCGTTTTAAAGTTTTTCTCCTTTCCCTTCTCTACTTGATTGAGTCGACAGGTCGAAGCACCATTCAATACAAGGTTGAATCAAGAATGAAGGTCCTAATAAAGATACAAACTTTGTAGTTTGACAAAAGGCTTTATGTCTAGAACTAATTGTATTTTCTATTCAGATATCATTGACTTTAAAGACATGTAAACCCAAGATAGGAGAGGCAATAGATAATCCAAGCATTGTTCGCCATCACAATTGCTCTTTTCAATTTTTTCCACATGTGTTTTGAGGCAATAGGAGCATCTTTCATGCAAAGTCTTATTGAACAAAAAAACAAAAGAAAATACATCAAAAAACAACAAAATGAAACCAAAAGAACAAAGCAAATGGAGGTGGGACATAAAAACAACGTGCATAATATACAATAAGAAAATAAACAAATGCAAAGACTCGATGGAGAGAAGGGTAGAGGGTGTGGATGCAATGAAAATGAAACTAAATGCAACTAAGCCTACTCCTAAACTAACCATCTAGAAGGTCAGGGCTAAGTGTAATGATATTTCATGTGAAGCCAATATAATTTCTCTACACTTGGAATCACAAAGATACAAGCAATTAAAACCAATATATGATAATGTGCAATAGAAAAGATAAAAGCTTTAATATATTGCACAAAAAATAGAAGGTCTTTCTTAAAGAAAGAAAGATGTGTCATATCACCTATATTTACCTAACCTGCCACCTTACCTTTTTTATAAGAACAAATATCATACAAGCCTCTACAACTCCTTGTGAAAGCACCTACATCTATATTGTCTTGCTTAGCAAACATCAAAAAAGATTGGAATTTGGTCTTAGCAAATGGGCTTGCTGAGTAAGATCCTTCTAACTGATGATGGATTGGATCATGAAATTCAAAAGCATCCTCTTGAGAAAATTGAAATCCTTGAAACTACAAATTATCAATTAATGGCATGGAATCAGGATGAGAATCCTACAAGAGAAAATATAGTTGATCATATTCAGAAGGCTTGTCAAGATAGTGAGGACATAATATAACCATTAGTGGAGGTTGAAGTACCTCAACTTCTTGACAAGTATCTAAAAACTGAGATCATAAACCATAAAGATTAGCTTGATGTAAAACAACCATCGTTAGGTAGACTAGTGGGGAAATGATCAACTGAATGACAATTGCTATAATTAGAACCATGATTAAATGAGATTATTAAGGCATAAGATTCTTGGTTAGAAGACAACAAAGATAGATCAATTTCAACAACTTTACAAATGCTTTGAGTGAGAGAATCGTTTTCCTCATATCACTGGTTAACATCACAATTGTTGAAAGAACTAAAAAGGTATGCCAACTAGCAAACACATGAAACCAATCAAGATTTAGTGGATGAAAATGAGGAACCTGATTCATCAAATAATACAAGCATTCATTAACACTCAAGAAAATATCTGGTTCCAAAATGAGAATGATTAGCATTAGAATATTCACAAGAAGGATTAGGCGTTGATTCCTTTCAAAAGAATGTGACAAGCATGAATATTACGGCCAATGATATTATTTAGAATGATCAACTTCACAGTGTCACTCATCCATGAAAGGTTTCACAGTGTCACTCATTCATGAAAGGTATACATTCCAAACCCAAATTTGATATCAAGGATTTGAATGAAGATGAATTAACTGAAATCGAATCCTTAATATGATCAGAGATCGAATCTTGAAATTCGAAAGAGTTATGCCCAAAATAAGAAACATCTTTCAAGAAAGAATTTACATCTAGTGCAACCATGCAAAGGAAAGAATTCTGCGAGAGCATCCATATCTGATGTAGTTCAGGGACTTTACCAGAATTGCAAGAACCTCACATAACCATCAACAGAAGTTGAAGTGCATCGACCCCCTAATGAGTCCGAGAACTTTCAAGAATTGTAGAACCGCAATTTGAAAATTGAATCAAATCATGCATGGTGTGTGGATAGCTACCATCAATGATTTAAACAAGATTACTACTATCCAAATGGCAATTATTTACATTACTGATTTGGTTAGGATTTACATTTTCAACACAGATTACCCAAGTTATATGATTCTTCCAAATTCACATCAAAAGATTGATAAATCGTACAAATCTCATGAGAAACCTAGATAGGATAATTTTCCTCATGCAAAATTGGAAATGATAAGGAATGGAAAGGATACTTGATAAGTTGTTTACCTTCTTCTTCATCATGGATGGCCTCACTTCCTTGTGACAATTCAATTTTTTGCCTATTGGGTGGGAGATCTGCAAAGCAAGACATATAATTAGTAAGACACAAGGAACAAGGGGTTGAAGAAGAAGCTTGCATGAGTGATCCTTCCTTAACCGAATTAGATTCCAAATTAACATATTCTTGAGAAATTGAAAGATTCGATGATGCACTTGGCAAATCATCATCACATTTATCAATAGAATCAGAATCATCAGAGTGATGGTTGTCCAAGACTTCAAATTGATTAGGCAGATTAAATTCATTTGATTCATTACCGAGATTCCTAGATTCAAAATCAAACAAGGATGGAAGAGCATTACTTGGAGGATTTTGAAAAAGAGAAGAAAGATCAAGAAAATTGTCACCTTCCTGCTCCTCTACCTATGAAAAATGACTACCTTGCACCTAATAACTGTTTGGATTTGGAAGAGATTAACCAAACAAATCAAGGCGAAAGGGATCATGAAACTGAGATGATATAGGATGATAGGAATCCAAATCATTCAAGATTGAAGTTATGAGCATTAATATTATCCCGAGAAATCAAGGGATATACCTTAACCTTAGGCACCATGAACCATTCGAAGGTTTTCTCGAGTGGATATGAATAATGGAAAGTGGGAGAAGGTCGAGAATATAGATTAGGAATTTAATTTATATATTTCCCAACTTCAACATTATCACCGGGAGGCACCCACATTGATACTGGGAAAGGAGGAAGACTAGGAACAAAAGGAATAGTAGGTTCCTACTCTGAAATTGGAGCTAACCTCATATGTTGCAACTAGAAGCTCCATCACTATAGTTCTAAACATCAATGGTTCCAATGATAATATATGTGTAACAAACATATACGCTCCCCACAAGACTGCTGAGAGAATCCAAATGTTAAACACGATCATGAAAATCATTGATACCATACCTCTGTCCTAACTATAAATGGCACTCTCACTTGCAACAATAGAAGAGGTGGGGTAAGACAGATCACCTCTACGCTAGTTCATTTTTGCTCTCATAAGCCATTTATATCACCTCCTGGGAGGTTGAAGCTCGCATCCTCCCCCAAATGGTTCAGATCACTAGCCTACAGCATTGAGCATGCACAACATCTCATCTAGCCCCAAAAATCAGCTCTTCCAATTTCAGACATTCTGGCTTGAGCACCCAAAAACTTCATTGAAAACTTGAAGGATTGGTGGGAAGGCTTACCACCTCAATTAGGTACAAAAATGTACCAATTCCAACATAAGTTAAAGTCCATAAAAAATAAAATCAAATTTTAGAATAAAAAAATATTTGGCAACATCTTCAAAGACAGAAAAGAACTAAAACAAAGCATGGAAAATCTCCAACAAATAATCATTTGCAATGGCATCACTGACCAAACAAAACAGGAAGAAATGAGCCTCCATAAGAGGTGGGAAGACAGAGTCTTAGAGGAGAAGAAATTTTTGCAACAAAAGTTTCGAATCTGATGGCTCAAGTGTGGTGAACGCAATTCTTCCTTCTTCCATCGCTCCATGATTCAGCACATGAGACATCTCAGAATCCTTGGTACTATATGATGGGCAGTTTGGAAAGAGCAAAATGCTAGAATATTCAGAGATGAAAAAAAGCTGGAAGAAGGCCTCCTTCGCTGAATTAAATAGGTAATTTGTGAGTCGATCACCATCTCCAAATTGCTGAACTTCAATGGTCCCCCTCGCCTTGTTGATCATAGCCCTCCCCCTTAGAACAACAAGACTCCACAAATGCTCCTTGTCACTTGTCTCCTCCCAAAAACGACATCCTCAAAATGAATTATGTAGCTGCTAAAGGTAATCCTGGCGCTGCTGGATTTGGGGGAGCTTTCATAAACTCAAAAATGGGAGATAATTTGGATATTCGCGAGTACCTTGTGCATCGTTACCACTAATGCAACCGAACTCCAAGCTCTAGAACACGATCTTGATATTGCCAAAGTCCAGGGATTCTAGCCTTTCATCGTGGAAGGGGATTAGACCCTAGCTACCCTGGCATGTTGGAAGCTCCAGCAAGGCACGACAGTCACCAAAGTCATGAACCATTGGAGGCTTAGCAAGACCTTTCATCACATCAACCAACACATCAGAGAGCTGTGTGGGCTCCACTTCTAGTTCATCATGCAGAAGGCTAACACCTTGGCTAACAAGTTGGCCAATGAAGGTACAACTGGCAGCACAAGAATATGCTCCCTTGCATGGAGGGACCTAGAGGAAGGATCGAGATCGCTTGTCAATCTCTCAGACATGATCGATACAATGTCCACATCACTTCATGATGCATTCCTTCGTGAGTAGCATTCCTAATTTTCTGCATGAAGAAAAAGAATCCCAAATCACAACGATCTTTCAAAACCACCATCTACTTGATCCCTCGACCAATTCCATTTCTCGTTCTCTCATGATTGCTTTGTACCTTGCTCTAGCCATAATTGCACATTCATGGTTGCCTCTTTCCTTTGAAGAATCAAGGGCAATTAGGTGTAGCGTGATTCTTCTTGACTTAATAACAATTGTGGAGTCTTTTTACTTTTTCTTGTTAGCTTAATCTTCTTCTTATCATTATTAATGCATGTGTATGTACTTCATCAAATTGATTCCAAAAACATAACAAGAACACAAGATGTTGGCTCTCTGCTAAGGCCAAAACCTCTATTCTCTTGAGAGTAAAACCCTTTGATAAATTTCTCTTATTGAAGCTTCTTATTGATCAATGTCAAACCCTTGACCCCTGACTAGAATGTCCTCCAAGCACAAGTCAAGTCCTTCCTCCTTTCTGCACTTTGTTCCTTGGCAGCACTTCATTTTTCGGCACTTTGTCTCCTTCCAACTGTTGTTAGATCTTGTTGCACTTACTATAGAAGAGATACTTCTCTTTTATACTTAGAGATATCCTTCACATATGTAGACACTTTCCTTCTTTCAACAAAACAAGATCATTCTTGAGATGTAGATGTGGACTGAAATGATTGTACAACCCTAGATTCTCGCACGTGCGGTCGATAACCTTGCAGATTAGGGTCCTTTCACCTTCGCTTGAGTAGGAGGCCTTATAGGCCTAACTTTCTAGACCAACCAATGATGAACATGTAACTATGATCTTACTGCTGATATAACCACACACTACCCTTCATTTTCTCACATGTGTGGTTGTATTTACCCTAGAAAACAACCTCCAACCTTCACTTATACTTTCCCTTACTTCGCTCCACTAGAGGCTCCTCTTATTCACTTTCTCTTCACCCTTTATTCATCTTCCTTGCTCGTTGATTTCCGAGGAATGAGTGTGTTATCTTTAGAGTGGATAGCCTCTATATATAGAGGCTTGTCCCTCCTTTAGGCCAACTTGCAAGCCGACTAGAAGATTGTAAGTTGACACGTCTTCTTTACTTCAGATGGGTTCTTTGGTGATATTGTTGCATGGAGGAGACTTGTTGACTTTGCTTGGAGGTATTCTCTTGATTCTAATACTTAAACATACATGGTGTACCATGCCCTTAAGGTCTTCAACATTTTCTTTTGACTCTTTGACTCACCTATAGCACTTTAACATGTGATAGACCTATTTCAATAAGCAAGAAACTCATTGACATATATTATAAAAATAATATTTCTTTTCTTGAATAAATACAAATATCAAAAGTACATTTATGAACACTGGACCTAGTAACATTTCCCTCCGCCCTTGGTTGCTCGCTCCTATGAATACCCTGCCCCCGCTCGCATCTCCTCGCTACTCTCTTTTCCCTCGAGCCTTCGTTTTCATCACCACTGCTCTAGATTTTCCTCTTGATTCCCCTCCCATCATTAGCATGCTTCTTCGTCAACGCTTGGCCCCTACCCCCCATTGCGGTCGAGGTCACAACAATGAAAGGTGGGACAATCCCAATATGCAGCCCCACACTAGATTTGAGGCTTTAGCAAGAAGAGCCACCCTCAGTTATGTTGTCTCTATAGCCCCTGAAACCCAAGAGGGCATACACAATCAAAACACTCAATTCATGTGGATACCCAACCCAGCGCTCACAAGGGACTAGGGAAAACTTATATAGCCATAACATCGAGCTCTTTCGACATCTCAAAACCATGCTCGGCCTTGCACTTCAAGAACAATCTGAAAATTCCAAATCACTAGAGGCCAAATTAGATTATGTTGTGATAAATTTACAATCCATGAGGAATCGATCCATCGCAGGCACTTCGTCACCAGGGATTCGCCACACTATGCCTTACTTAAGCGTCGCATTGCCACCATGCAAGCCAGCGACAAAGGCTCTTTGAGCATAAAAAGATAGAAAGTCAATGCTTCCACCAGCGACCATTGTTCTCCCAAGAAGCCTATCAAGTTGAAGGATAATCCTTCAAACGACCAAGCTTAATGACTCCATGCTTGTTTCTAGTTCTCTGCATGTTTATGATACTCTCTATGATTTGGATTTTTAGTGTCTCCCATTACTTTTAGTAATCACCCTCTCAAGCCATCGAGCACATTTTTGTAATTTTTGGAAAAATGACCAGAAGAATTTATATCTCACCTTTCAACCCAGAGGAAGGGGCACTTGTTGTAACTATTATATGAACTGCATTTTTGTATTTGGTGTAAGAACCATAAACTCGAGACACTCACCCCAATCCAATGTAATTGCCATCTTTTGATATAATAGAATCTTTCTTATTTAAAAAAAATAATTATGAATATTTTATTTATTTTTATTTATATAATTTGATTAATCAAAATGTTTTACATAAACCTAACTAAACAAGAGAATACACAACATAACAACATGACATCTTAGACGCAACTTATGTCTCTTCCACAATGGGATGAGAAGGCATCTACGAAAATTAATACCATATGCATTGGTGTATATATATACAATCCAACTTAGCACCAAACAAATATATATATATATATATATATATTCTACAATAAAGTATATAATGTTTCTTATTGAGAAACGTTGAAAGGGGAAGCAATATGCACTTCATTGCAATCGTAATAAGACTGCAGAAGAACATGTGAAATATAAATGATGTTCACGTTCTCCATCTCAAGAGCATATGGGTTCAATATGGTCTATTTAAACCTTAATTTCCACCTCAAGAGCATTTGGGTTTCATATGGCCTATAAAATCCCTAGTTTTTCACAATATCTCTATATCCATCCAAGCATGCATCAAGATGTATGCGTACAACACCATAAAACACATAAAATATAATAAAGGTTCCTGCCCAACAAAATAGAGGATAGTGAGGAGACTACACTTAATGGAGAATATGGCAAGCACTGCTGTATTACGAAAGTGCTATGCAAATTCTCCTCCATGTTGTCTGACATGAACCTTTGCCATGCTTTCCCATGTTACATGCATACATTTTAGGCATGCCACGATGGCCATAGGGGTTTCATGTAAAATTGGGCATAGAGCTTCATGGACCATCTATGAAACGAACGGAATCGTTGCAACTGAGAAAGTGAACATCAATCATATTTCATGTGCCTCGAAATAATCATAAATTAAAATGTTGCAATGTGTATAATGTATTTGCCAGTTGAGAGCTGGGGTTTTATATTCCCTCAAATCTATTCCTTCCTCCATGAGTGATTATTTATTCCTTCCTCCATGACTGATTATTTATTAAAAATAAAAATTACTATAATCACTAAAGACATGAGCTATCAAGCTTGTTTCCTTCAAATCTGTGTAGTACACCAAGTCAAAACCTGTACTCCCTTATTCAAAACTGTGCAGTACACCAAAGAAAAACATGTACCCGATAAGGGATCATGTATTTAACTTCGAAATAAGACTGCATAGAGTGGAAAAGAAACAAAGTGCAAAGAGTGAAGGGAAAAATAGATGTCCCAATAAATGTTTACAAAATCCAGGTTGAATAAAAATCTTTAAATTAAACCAGGCAAAGTGCACAGGGTGGAAAAAGAAAGAGTTAGGGTTTGAAACAGTTTTTATACCAGAGCAGCTCAATAGATCTGACATAATATGAGATAATATGGATCTATGCTATTTCATCTATTTCGTCAAAGTGCACAAAAGGGGAAAAAGAAAGAGTTAGGATTTGAAACAGTTTTTATACCAGAGCAGCTCAATAGATCTGAGATAATAAGGATCTATGCTATTTCATCCGTACATCAATATAATTCTTCACCCTGCATGTCAGCAAATAAAACAAAATTCAAAATAGATGAAAAAAGGAAGTTTGGATTTTGAAATAGCTTTGATGCCGGAGCGACACGCAGTTCAATAAATCTTCAATACTATGGATCTATGCTATTTCATCTAGAAGGCAGTTTAATTCTTTACCCTGCGTGTAATTGGGATCAAGAAAACAGATCAGAACAAGGCTAAAGAAGAGAAAACAAAAAAACAGATCCGCATATTTTTCAATAGATCTGAGAAACAATATGATTCCATGCTATTTCATCTAAACATCAATTTAATTATTTACCGTGCGTGCGAGCATGATCAAGGAGCGGGATCAAGGAAAATAGATCAAAATAAAGCATAACTCAAAAATATATAGAAAAACCAAATCAACATATTTTCCAATAGATCAGAGACAATTTGGATCCATGTTATTTCATCTAAACACCAATTTAATTCTTCACCTGGCCTGTAAGCAGAATCATGAAAAACAGATTAAAATAAAGCAAAATTCAAAGAACATATAAAGAAGAACAACAACAACAAAAAACCAAATCGAAACATTTTTTATACATCTAGGCTCTCAGTACTAAATACATCTGATACAATATGGATCTATGTTTGCACTATATTGACTCAAGCGTGTTGTCAGGTAGAGAAAATACCCAGTTAGACAGAGACGGTTGCAATAGCTGCAATGAGGCAAGATTCCTAATTCCGTGCAACCAAAGGCGAGGTATCATTGTTGTCTGGGCCCCGGGGGCTATGAACAGCATAAGTGATCATTAACCACCGAGGCCCTGACGACAATCACACATTCGCTTCCTCATCTGACTCGAAGACCAGATCAAAAAAAAAAATTGATCACCCTCTGAAACCGGTGGTAAAGTGCTCATCCCCAGTAGGGTTTAAGGAGGATAAACTCACTCTCACACCACTTTGAATCTGAACATGGGGCATAGAAAATACCCACATGGACAGGAGCCATCCATCCAAACGAATGCGAAGGTATTCTTCTACTCTAGGTCACTATGGTTTATTGATACCCGTTAAATAAATCATAACGGCCGCGAACACCTTCCCTTCCTCTGCATCCGCCTCATCCAACGAAATCCTGTTCTGAATATAAATGTGAAATTGCAAACCCTACTTAGGGTTTGGAATCGCAAATATCTCCGTTAACGAAATTAGGGTTTCGGTGGGATGCTCTGCTCTCATCAGAGGATATTTCAATATGGTGTGTCCATTGATTTTGTAGTGATAAATATTTAGAAAAATAGCAATAAGGATATATATGTGTCTTGATGCAATATGGTTTAAGAATAGGTTATTTCATTTTTATTTTTTTTTAATAGAAAATAGAGTATAATATGCCTAATGGTTATACTAAATGTCATAAAAATAAGTATTTATTTACTTTTACTGAATTGGTTGATTTCATTTTTTTTTAAGTGTAATAAGACGAATGGTTATACTAAATGCTATAAAAAATAATAAGTTGTTGGTCATCAAGTAAAAAAAAAAACTTTGATATTAACCAATCAAAGTTATAACACTACATATTGATGGTCTAAAAGGTTTAAAATTGTGCAAAAAACAAAATGTATGTAAATTACTCGTCTTATTACACATTAGCATTATTAGGATCCTTAGTGGCGTTACCTTCTTCACTGGGGTTGATCAAGTGATCAATTTTAAGCTCAAAAATGAAAGTGTCCATAACTTCTTAAATCAATGGCAAATCGAAAAGTTCGCCAATTTGAATCCAACGCAATTTGAATCGCTCAAAATCAGTATTGTATGCTCCTGATATCGTGTTTTGATTGTTTTCCCAAACATGCAAAAAAAAATTACAGGTACGCTATTGGGTAGATTGACTGTACAATTTGGGCCAATGGCAGGCTGCCACTTGTCCTCTCCGGATTGGTCGAATTCTGTTGAGTTCTGATTGGTTGTGGTTGTGGTTTCGTGGTCCAATGGATAGAAGCCACATGGGCCAATGGATCGCTGCCATGTGGCCTCATAAGGATGCATTAAAATTTGTTATGGGTCAAATTGCCCTCACTGAGGATTGAACACAAGACAAGTCGAGCAGCAGTGTTGCACCTCACTGCTAGGACACAAGTGGTTCTTATTAATCTATGGTGGCGCACTTATATTTACAAGGCATATGTTTTCTTGTTAGGGGACGAGGTTGGGGCTAAACCCTAGGCCCCGGTCACCCCACACCCACAGGAACGGTGGGGGAGTTAAGTGCTCAGGCTTAGCCCCGACCCACGGTTCCAGCACTGCGACAACCAACCATTGGACCACATGCTTATACCCAAAGCATGGAACAATTAAAGCGGTTAAGACAAGGGATCAGCCCATGGTCATGAGCACGCGCATAGGACCATATGTCGACGTCGCGGAGTGCTGGCAGGCGAGGGCGCAATTTTGGGGACTAGCCCCAGGTTCTACAGAACCCATAAGACCTCCAGCACATGTTAAGGGGCTAATGGTTTAGCTCAGCGCCAGGTCGTGGTGTGTGCATGAGACCATAGCGAAGCGTTAGGTGGAAGGTGCCAAGGAAGGGGGCCAGCCCCAAGGTCGCATGAACGCCACAAGACCACGCGCCAATGCAAAAGGGGGCTCTGACAGGTAGGGTGGGCCGTTGGCCCGACCTTTGGACACTTGGCACCACAAATGACCATGCCCTGAGTTTTAAGGGGCTTAACCAGCGGGGGGCGAGCGTTAAGGCCCAACCCTCGACCGTATGTGGCCCATGTGGCCTTGATTTTCAGATTAAGGGGTCCGAGGCTAAATTAACTATACAACAAAATGCACTGGCGCGTAGCAAAATTGTCGCTCAGTTAGTAATTTTCAGGGAAAAGTTGTAGAATCGATAGACAAAAGGGCGAATTTATAGGATGGTTGTAGTGAAATTCATGAGAGAGTTTGGTAACTCATATATTTTTGAGTTTTTATCCAAATTGAACTTTGAAAGAAATTGCTTAGAGGGTTTTTGGATGTTCTGAAACCATTGATAACCTCTAATTTCTTATTTGAGCACATCTACAGAGATTTGTTGCATGTTTGAGACTAAAGATGTATGGATTAGTGAGGGTTTTGAAGCAGTTCTAGAAGGTATTTGGGCATGGAGAAGACCTTGTTGAGGTATTCTCACTTCCAGAAGGCTATTGCAGCAACTGTAACCAGCAGGGTTCAACTCAGGTTCGACTTCTCTTAACATGAAGTTTTGATTATGTGCTTCAATGTGGAATTGAAGGGTTCACATGATGTTTTAGCTCATTTCAGTTGAAGTATGTCATCTTTGTAGGAGATGTTTTTGAGTCGCTGCTTTTGTGAGAGTTCTTTGTAAGAGAACATTACCTTGTAGGGGTAATAGCAACATATTTCCCTGCAGAAAATGTTTATGTACTTCATTTTGATATTGAATAAATGAGTGGTCTAGTCATGTTGATAAGCTCAGAGAAGTAGCCGAGGAGGGGTGAACTCCATCAACAAACCTTTGTCTTGCTATTCTTTATGCTTGCATGGATTATGTGTTGTTATGTTCATTATGTTAATTTACATATGAAGACTGATTCATGATTTGAAGAGATATTGGAAATGTGTTTATTTTAAGACCCAGTTTTACCTTGCAAAGTGTCGACATGGTCCATATTTTTGTTTTATTTGATTTTGGAAAAGAGAAAGAAATCACTTAATCCAATTTCAGATTAGTTTGGTATCAAAGCACCAATTGACCAAGTTGCAAGAATGGATAGAAAAAAGAGTATTCAAGAATTAGAGGAGAGGAATTTGGCTCTCCGGATGGAGAACATAGAGTTGAGAAGGAGGTCAAAGATAGCTGAAAAGGAGAAGGGACACATGCGCTTTGTTTTGCAGCAAGTGCTTGATGAGTAAGTTGCAGAAAGATCTACTCTTGTACCAACAAAAGAAACCTCCAGCATGAGGTCAATATGTGGTCATGGTTCAAATAGTGGTTTTGGACCATATGTGGAAGTTGTTGCATGTGCATTTTGCAAACATTTTCAAGAAGCACACAATATGTCAGTGGATAAGAGTGGGTGGCTAGAGTCATCTACAAGTTGGCCATCATCATCATCATCAAAAGTTGAAAGGATGAATGACAAGTTTAAGGAGGTAATTAGCATCTCAAGTTGCAACTCCTTTCCTTTATATGCATAATAACTATTTCCCAAGATGAGATATGAAGGTGGAGGCATCGACATAAATGGCCAAGGAATTACCAATTCAATTATGGTTGTGGAGAGACCGAAATATATGGGATTGGGATATGGTCAAAGGGAGTTTGGGGAATGCTCCAAACAAATTGAGGTACATCAAACATCTGAGCATGAGATGTCGCCACCTTGTGACAATCGTCAAAGCTGCAACTCTAGAGACAGGTATAACTCTCAAGAGTGTTTTCCAATGCATGGAAATTTTGAATACTTATGGAATAAGTACCCTTGTACATTTTGTGATGCTATTGACCATTGTGTGGTTGTATGTGAGCAACATATGATAATGGTTAAAAGAATGAACCAAATTTTGGGCATCAAACATAATGACTTTCTTTCGCATGAAAGAAATTCTATTATGTCAACAAACAAGAAGAAGTGTTTTTGTGCTCATTGCAAGGTGCATGGACATGACACTGAATGATGTTGGAAGTTGCATTCGGAGCTTCGTTCAAAGAAAGGCAAAGAGATTATGCTACATAATGCAAGGGAAACAAGAGGTGGCAAAGAGGACTCTCCACAATCCTAAGCGACCTTCAAGACAAAATGGTGCAAAAAGAGAACTCATGAGTTTAGGAGAGGAAAAGTTTGGGTTGACTTATTGTAAAGTTGTTTTGTAAAATTTTGTAAATACTTGTGGTCATTACATGTTTAGGTATTTTTGTAAAGTGAACATTCATTGTCACTATGTTCAACAAGTAGATGTTTTTTATTGATGTATGTATTGACTTGTTATAGTCCACATGCTAAGGACTTTTGTGAATGTACAAGATTGTCGTTCAAAGTTGTCTACAAGTTGTTATATGTTCACTTATACAAGTATTCGATTTGAAACTTGTGTGAATTGAATCTTTGTTTTTAAGATTGTATTAGATGATTATGTATTGTAGGCAAGGTCAATCATATCATGGAAAATTTTGCAGCATTGTACTTTTTATGTACAAGCTTAGCTTGAAGACATTAAAGCAAGATTATTTTTCTTCTAAAGCCTTAGATGGGGTCAAGTTTGTCTTCAACAGTTTAAACTTCAAGATGAAGTGTTTTTGAAGTTGTGTAAAGATGAGAGTAGAGAGAATGTTCAAATTCCACTCATCAATATTTGGTTCCTGCAACAATGATAAGAATGATGACTCAATTCTTAACAGCACGACATGTCTTCGTGAGGATGATAAGTGAAGTGCCTTGATTGGGGCTTGAAGGGCACATATTGAAAATTTTGCATTTTGGATTGAGTTTTTGGGTATTTTTGAGTTTCAGCCTCTTCATATTGATTAGGGAAGTAAACTTTTGGAATCCAAAAGTTCCTAGTGGGGTAGTGGGGAGGTGTGATTAGGTGATCAATTTTCAGCTCAAAAATGAAAGTGCCCATAAATTCTTGAAACTGGCTACAAATCTAAGAGCTCACTGATTTGAATCCAATGCAACTTGAATCACTCAAAACTGATATCGTATGCTCCTAATATCTCCTTCTGATCGTTTTCCCAAACAGGGAAAAATTTTATAGGTACGCTGACTGCGTAGTGCGTACGTTCACTGGGCAATGTAACTAGGTAGGTTAATTGTACAATGTGGGCCAATGGCAGGGTACCACTAGTCCTTTTCGGATTAGTCGAATTTTGCATAGTTCTAATTCGTTGTGGTTGTGTTTTCTTGGTCCAATGGATGGGAGCCACATGGGCCAATGGACAGCTGCCACGTGGCCTTCTGAGGATGCATTAAAATTTGTTATGGACCAAACTACCCTCACCGAGGATGGAACATAAGATTGGTCGAGTAGCAGTGTTGCGCTTTACCATTAGGAAGCAGGTGGTTCTTATTAATCTATGGTAGCGCACTTATATTTAAAGAGCATATGTTTTGTTGTTAGCTATGGGATCGGGGCTAAGCCCTAGCCCCCGATCACCCCACACCCACAGCACCGCAAGCGAGGGAGCCAAGGGCGTTGGCTTAGCCCCGACCCACGGTTCTAGCAAAGAGACAACCAACCACTGGACCACATGCTTATACCTGTAGCATGGAACAATTGAGGGGGCTAAAACAAGGGACCATCCCACAATCACGAGAATGCCCATAGGACCATACGCTGACGGCGTAGAGAGTTTGTTTGATCCAAAAGGACATTTTGAGGCACTATTGGAATTGTCAACAATGATTTTGTCCCTCATATGTTGCTCCTATGATGAATGTCATCTATTATGGTTTTAGGTACTTCAACATAACCAAATTCTATGTGGTTGATGCTATCGAGAGAGCCCTTCAAGTATCAAACATAAAAAATTGTAAAAAGTTATTAAATAAGCTTACAAAAGAGAGTTGTCATGAATTTGAGACAAATCAAGTAGCAGAGAACAAAATAGTTACATGCTTACAATCAATAGTGCATCGAACTTTCACAATGTTGGAAGATTCATATGGATGTCAAAAAGAGGTTAGAGTGTCATAATCTATAATAAAAAAAAATAGAAGACTTGTCAGTCAAGAATATATTGTCATGAGATTTTCACAATCTTTTTGTAGGGTAAAGAAGTGAACCAAGCTCCACCATGTAATTAACAAGGGAAAGAAGTCAATCCATCTTTGTGCATTCTTCAGTAATGGTTTGTCTATGACCCAGTGACCCTTTACCTTGAAGCAAATATATCTCCTCCAATGGCCTCACAGACCCCATTCCAAAAGAATTCTTGGAATCCCATCTATTTGTGAAAATTTGCAATTCTAATTGTAACAACTAGAAATTTATTCTTCTAACTGTAAATTTAATTATGTAATTTATTTGCTATGGAAAATACCGAATAAATCACATTCCAATATTTCTCCATAAAAGGCACTACAGAAAATAAAATGTTGGAAACTAAGAAATGTTAGCACACACACAAAAACTTTAACACCATTATTTTTGAACAATTGTCCCCAGAAAAACCCAATGTGGGAAAATCGGTGCAACAGTGGGGGTTTTATTATTATGCAACAACAAAAAATCTGAGTACAATAAAATGGCGTCAAATTGGTGTTTCTATCAAAGAGAAATACTAGCAAAATCAACCAAGGTAAATTACCCTCCTCTCCAAGAAATCCCACAACAAACTGATTCTAAAAATTGGTTTTGTAACACTTTTGCACAATCTTTTGCACTTCCATTACACAGGAATAACTTGTGCTACCTAGAAACTACCTCTCATGATGACATCTAGCCTAATGTTGCCTCTAGAAGTGACTCTCCCGATCTCCTGGAAATTTTCCCGACCGCTGGAAGCTAAATCATCCTCTCCACTAGCTAAATCAAATTGCCCCTCTTGAGGCATTATGCAAGCCTTGCGCAGTCTCCTGGAGAATAAACTCTACCTCCTCTCCTGACTCTTCCAGAACTGGAAACACCTCCGAAAATCTACTACTTTGCCCCTCTGCTACCTGCTACTCAATCACTAACTCGGTCTTACTGTTGAGATAACCATTGCTGGAAAATCGAACTGCCTTGACTATCGAGTATTTGCACTAGTGTATTCTCCATCTACCCATTGACCTCTTCTTATAATCTCCAGTTGAGGCTTCACTGACAAATATTGAAACTTAATTGATGGTTGAGATCATCTCCAAGTTGATATGTGTGATTTTCTAGAGAATTCTCACCTTTCTCAATTAATTACTATTAAGTAACCATTTTTCCTAAATTAGACTTAGGAAAAATTGATGGTCAATCAATTTAATTGAGTTATCTCTAGGTGGAACTTCCAGAAACAATTTATAGGTTTTGGAAATCTCTTGTGTTTTAGCCTCTCCACAAAGTTTAAGACTAGAACACCATCTGATGCTACAAAAAATAACACTCCCTCTTAGCGAAGAAGGTGTTTTTTATCATTGCACTGCTACAACACCATATCTCTGCATCATCCTCCATACACTATGCTAATCTCTGACAACTATAGTTGCCCGCCACTATCCACCAACCATTGCACTAACTTTGGTTCATCTGTTATCAACTGTAGTTGAACCATGTTGCACCTGTGTTGTTACTAACACTGCTCTTTACAACTTGGACTACTTCCAACTCTGCATCTGCACTGCAACCCATTTAACACTCCCTCTCCCTATTGTTGTTGCTACTACAACTACTACAATTAAGAAGCATCCAAAGCACTGAATCAATTGCCTTTGTGCTGCAACTATCTCATATGTCTTTGATTGCTACTAGACTATGCATTATCCACTGGGAAATATGTGATGTTGACTCTGCTTGTACCCTCGACATTGTTACCAACACTGTTTTGCGCTTCTCAGCCTCTGACTACAACTAATTTGCAATTGTCACTCTAGAACTAACTACACCAACAGACACTGATCCTCCTAATATTGAAAATTGTGGGCCCCTGTAAAAAGGGTAATTATCCAAGTGAAGAGTAAACTACAATTGTTTCTCCTCCATGGACCCTGCCCAACTTTGTGCAACTCTGCAATATAGAACTCGATGTCTCCCCACCTCTCTCTAGGAGGTATAGATGCATACAAAGTTAATTGGTCGTCCAATTTGGAAGACAACTTATGTATCTCTATAAATTTTACCACTTGATCTTGTTTTTCCTTCTTGTCCTTCTTCCTCGAAGGACATTGAATATTGTAGTGACCAAACTCACCACACCTGAAGCACTTGATCTTGGATAGATCCTTATTTATCTTCTTCTCTCCCTGCAAGCCTTATCCCTGACTGGGACCTTTGCTTTCCCTTTCGATGCAAGGGCCACATTTTCTTCCTCCTTCACACCCTGCAATCCTTTGTTGCTATTGTCGCTGATGGAGCTCTTTACTAGAGCTCACCTCATCTCCTCTTATGTGAGATTTTCCCACATCCAATCCCACCCAAGCAACTAATATCATCCTAGTATGCCTTGGAAAAATTTCTCCCTCTCCTCGGTGACACTGTTAAGGGCTAAATGCACAAGTTTTATATCGAGATGCAATTCTCCTATGGTTGCAAGCTAATCCTGGATATCCTGAATTCTAATGATAAAGGGATTGATGCCTTCACCCTTCTGCATACAAGCATTCCTCAGCTTTTCCTTCAAGAAAATTTTCCGCTATTCAGAAGTATTTTAATATAGTGAGGCAATAGCATCCCACATTTCTTTAGTTGTATTCTTGGCCGCAACGTGTGAGACCATATGATCTTGAACTCCATTGAGAATCAATCGCTTTTCCCTGGCCATCTCCTTATTGTAATTAGCCAATTGGTCTGCATATGTAGGCACAGCTACAACTCGTTCTACATATATCTTTAAACCATATTAATCTAGCAAGAATGCCATTCTGGCCTTCCCAATACAATAGTTCGAGGTACCCTCTATTTTTTCTTGATCACAGAGTCATGTTGAAGCCATTATTGCAAAAACTCAACTGGAATGGAAATTTCCCTCCACCGGCTCGGCTGTTAGCACTGTTGCTTGCACTCCTTAGTGGAGAGAAAATATGCATGTTGCTACTACCTAATACAAATGGAAATTTTGGGTTTTTGAACTAGAAACCCTCTGAGAGAAATCTCCCTCTATCTGTGCAATTTCTATTCCACCCAACGTTGATTCTGCTACTGCAAGTTGCTGCAAAACCCTATTGCGCCCAGACAAGAAATCTGCTATGTGAAAACACTGTGTTGCTCACCTTTGCCTGCTAGAAGCAATTTCCCAAACAAATTGACCCTTCTTGCCACTTGCAACTAGAAAAATGAACCCTTGTCTAGCAATTCGTATGGTGTGGCTAGGCACTGCCGAGCCCTTGGAAAATTTGTGTTGTTGCTACCTCTAAGAGACAAAATTTTCCTTCTTCGTCATTGAGCCTCCTATCTGTCCACTGTGCTCTGATACCATGTGAAAATTTACAATTCTAATTGCAAAAACTAGAAATTTATCTTCTAACTGTAAATTTAATTATGTAGTTTATTTGCTACGACAAACACTGAATAAATCACACTACAAATTTTCACCATAAAAGAGGAAAAAAACAAAAAAAAAAAACAAAAACAAGCAAACAAACATTATGGAAAATAAAATGCTGGAAACTGAGAAATGCTAGCACACACAAAAAAATTGACACTGTTATTTTTGGACAATTGTCCTCGGGAAAACCTAATGTAAGAAAATCATTGCTACAGTGAGGGTTTTATTATTATGTAGCAGCAAAAATTATAAGTAGAATAAAATAATGCCAATTTGGTGTTTCTATTAAAGAGAAATAATTGCCAAATAAACTAAGGGGAATTACCGTCCTCTCCAATAAATTCCACAACAAACTAAGTCTCAAAACTGGCTCTGGAACACTTATGCATAGGCTTCCACGCAGGCCCAACTCGTGCTACCTGATGTTGCCTCTAGAAGTGATTATCCTGGCCTCCTGGAAAATTTCCCAGCCACTAGAAGCTAAATCGACCTCTCTGTTGGTTGAATCGAACTTCCCCTCTTGAGGCATTGTGCAACCATTGGGCAACCTCCTGGAGAATAAACTCAACCTCCTCTCGTAAATCTCCCGAAACTAGAAAATCCTCTAGAAATCTGCTTCTCTACCACTTTTTACTCAATCACTGGCTCTATCTTACTGCTAAATTACTTGCTACTGGAAAAATCGAATTGCCTTGATCACGAAGTATCTACACTGGTGTATTCTCCATCTACTTATGGACCTCTTCTTATAATCTCCAATTAAGACTTCAATGGCCAAGATTAAAACTTAATCGATAGTTGAGATCATCTCCAAGTCGATCCGTGTGAGTTTCTAGAGAATTCTCACCTTTCTCAATTAATTACTATTAATTAACAAGTTTTCCTAAGTTAGGAAAAATTCAAATGATGGTCAATTAATTTAATTGAATTATCTCTAAGTGAAATTTACGAAAGCGAATTCCAGGTTTTGGATATCTCTTGTGTTTTAACCTCTCCACAAAGTTTAAAACTAGGACACCATCTGATGCTACAAAAACTAACACTATTCACTTTTGGTAATTAGTCTCGCAGTAACTTATCCAACATTGTTCCTGCAAACCTCTTGAGCTCCCAAGCGCAACTCCAAACCTTAGATCTCTCATTCAACAATTTTTCTGAGCCAATGTCTTATTTTATCTGAATCTCTTTACTTGCAATAATTTGATATCCATAGACCTATCCTCAAACCATCTAATAGGAGAGATCCCACCCTTGTTCTCCAAATGCATTGCATTGCAGACCCTGAATTTCTCATCGAATGAATTCAATGGTATTATCCCTAGATATCTCGATGAACTTGAAAATCTTCAAAGGCTAGAAATTTTGCACAATCACCTCAGGGGTTTGATTCCCCCAAGCTTAGAAATTGCTTTCAATCACTACAACAACTTCTACTTTCCTCCAACAATTTCTCTAGTCCCTTCTTCTCATCGTTCTCCACATGTTCTTCCTTGCAAATTCAGAATCTACAGAACAATAATATTTCTAGTCTCTTCGTAGATTCAATTCTAAGAAATATTTAGGAACTTGAAAGCTTGCTTCTCAATAATAACTACATTACAGGACCCTTCCTGCCATCAATCTCAAGCTGGAAGAATTTGAGAGTTGAAGGCTTGAGTTCCAGCAGATTGTTTAGGACATTGTCACTCACCATTTGCCTAGGTGCATCTACTCTCGAAGAGCTTAGGCTCCCAAATAACCTCATAAGAGGGAAAATCCTTGTTACAATAGCTCAATGTACCAAGCTGAAAACGATAAACCTGAGTCTCAATTTTTTAAAAGGCCAGACTCCTCCCGAGCTTGGCTGACTGAAGAATCTAGAACATTAAATGTTGTGGTTCAATGGATTGGAGGGCAAGATCCCTCATGAGCTTGGTCGGTGCAGTCAACTCAAGAATATGATCCTTAACAACAATTTTATAACAAGGGAGATACCAGAAAAACTTGCAAATTACAGTGTTCTTTGAAAAGCAACAAGATCACTAGAAGGATTCTCAGGAAGTTTGGAAAGTTGAGCAGATTGGCCATTCTGCAGCGCATGAATAACAGCCTTGAAGACAAAATCCCCACCGAGTTGAGCAACTTCAACAGTCTAATATGGTTGGACTTGAACAACAATTGCCTAAGTTTCTTGATTCCTCCACGTGTGGGATGTTTGACCGAAGCTCAGGTGCTTGATGGGATATTATCTTGGATTTGGAATTGACCAACCACATGCCATGGTTCAATTGTTCCACTTCTTAAATTTTAATTAGAGGGAGGCAGATGAAAATTAGGCTTTGCGATTGGTTGGGGTGAACAATGCTTGCACACCCCAACCCTACAGAGAAATGCCTATCGGCGTAATTAGGCTAGGTTAAATCATGAATTTCATTATTTTGGTAGATGGATTGTTACTTTACACATTTTAACTTTTTTCTTCGAATAATTGGACTTCATTTCACTAGTGAATGCATGTCGATGCTCTCAAAAATATACATTTGAAGTTATTTTTATACATGGATGGTTTGAATGCCAAATATTCACTCTCTCAACCCATCTTTTCAATATGTTTAGCCAGAGCACATTTGCATAGCTTCATTTTGACACTGTAGAACCTTTTTAGTTGAGTGAACACTTTAAGCATTAATTTGATGAGGCTAATGTTTGCTTCAAAATCATTTTCTAAATCTATAGGTTGTATCTTTAATATTTAATCTAGTCATAGTCATGCTTAGATTCACATTTCTTGTCCAGAATCTTGCTTGCTTGGAGGCTTTAGAAGCTTTAGTCATCAATTTTTTACTACAAATTTTCTTTCCTTCCGCCATTTTGTTCAATTTAAATGTATCTAATGTTGTTAAACCAATCAGACTTTTGTTTTAATTTTCATCGTAACCAAATAATATTTTGGATATGAATGTGATGTTTCAAGCTCTTTGGCCTATAAAACATGTTGATGTTATCTCCTTGCCTTTCTTCATTTTTACTATATGGTAGGATTTTTTTTTTTTCCTTCACATTTAATTTGTATAATCTTTGTTTTTTTATCTAAGTTTGAACATTGAGCAAGATGCTTTAACATGCATTGCTTTATGAGGATTTATTTTTTTGTTGTCCATATTTAAATTGTATAATCTTTGTTTTTTATCCAAGTTCGAACATTGAGCAAGATACTTTAACACACATCACTTTTTGCATTGCTACAATTATTTATTCATTGTAGTAACATTCTTTGTACTCAGTCCAAGTTGTCTCGCAAATGCTAAGGCAAATTCAAGTGACATTCAAAATACAAGAATTGCTTTTGTAAATATTGGAACTCTTTTCTAAGTGGAAATTAATTGATTTTGAATGATGTTAACAATGATGAAAAATTGCTAAACTATAGACAACTAGTGTTTATTATGGCTCACTCTAATTGCAATGCCTTAATGAGAATTATGGAAAGTTCGCAATTCCTATTTTGTATTTATGTGGAAGCTTTGGTTTTCTTTTCTTTTTTTTGTTCTTTCTAGAACTCTCGATTTCTTGTGTTTGTTGTAATGAACGGTTCAACATATAAGGAAAGATGTGAGATGTATTGTTTTAGAATTTACTTTAGCTATTTTTATTAAAAGATTTAGTATTAGAACATTGAGTACAAGTTCATTTTTTTAATTTAACAATTCACCTTTATCATTCCCATCATTTTATCATAATTTGAGTAAAATTCATGACAAATAAGCTCAACAAAAATAAAATAAAAAAGTGGACATTTAACCAAAACTTATTAATTATTTGTGCATTCAATTGTATTAAGTTTAATTGTGCTATGTATTTTCAAAAAAAATCTTAAAAAAAACTATGTTGTCCAACCATTCTTTTAATTTTTTAACCCTAAGTAAAAATATATAAATAGTAAAATAATATAATGAAGATCCCTCCCTCCCTTGAACTGTGGGGTTACTTTGTAGCATAGAAGGAGATTTCAGGGTTTGTGAATAGAAGCCACATGTAGCCATGGGAGACTATGGACGCGTCAGACACTCGACACTTAGTTCATTCTTCTCTCTAATTCACCATTTATAACCTCTATGACATCGAATTATGTATATGGGAAAACGATAGAGTTACTTGCAACTTGTATAAGTGATTCTAGGAATTGTGACGAGAAGCCACATGTAGCCATGGGTGTCTCTGTAGGTTTCCGAATCTAACCACTTCGCCTGCTCTTCTCTCCATCCTCACCACCTAAATAGATTGTGTGACAACCAATTGTGTACCTATTTGTATGGGGAAAATAATCACATACCTTCATCAAAATTGATCAAGGGAAGCATCTAGTGCAAGTGTGTTCACAAGGACTTGATCCGATGATGCTAAAAAAATACCATATTTTGGTACAAATAGATTCATTCCCACTCATGAAGGTTTTGATGGACAGTTTGGATCAAAGAATTGTGGTGGCCTTCAAAACCACCAGAGCAAGGATTCATCCTTCCATATTTCCTTATTTTTAAGAGATTAAATTCAATAAATTCCTAGTCCAAATAATGATAGTTCCACTCATTTTTTTCAACCACCTTTCATGACATTTAAAATTTGGCAATGACCTTCAATCTAGATTAGGAACTCCTAAAGCTATTGAAGAATCTGTGCTTGGGGATTTTGTATCTCCAAGTAGAGATTGTTTTTTACATAGGTTGGGAGGATTCAAACTATGGTAAGAACACATGGTAGGTCCAAGGTAAATTCTTGGATCTCTGGACTTGTCGGGAACACACAAAAGCTAGTAATGTTTCACTGCAAGTGGGTGTCTATTGGGAGAAACTTAGCAAGGGATTTGAAACCAGATCCTCGGGTTCACTTGAACGTTGGGGCAGAGCCTAAACTAAGGTTGATTCTTCGTTTTGACAATGAGCTCAATCGTAGCCCGCAGGTCCAATAGAGTCAAGAAAGTATTTCATGACTTATTTTTTGTTGTAATTTTAAACTCAATAGGAACACTCAATCATGCTTAGTGTTTTGATTCTCAAATGTCACCTTTTTTATTATTTCACACACACACATATTCCATTAACTAAACCCTAACAAGCTACATATTTCTCGAAGACTTGCATTGGTTTTCATCCCTTTGAAACTCACACCATACCAATATCATTTTTCAATCTGAATCTCTATGCTTGCTATAATCTAATATCCATAGAATTTTCCTCAAACCATTTGATAGAAGAGATCCTTCCCACATTCTCCAAATGCATTGCATTATAGAGTCTGAATTTCTAATTGAATGAATTCAATGATATTATCCCTAGATCTCTCGGTGAACATACAAATCTCTGGCAGTTGGACATTTCGCACAATCACCTTAAGGGTTTGATTCCCCCCAATCTTGGAAAGTGTTGTCAATTTTTAGAACAACTTCTTTCTTCTAACAATCTCTATGGTCCCTTCCCCTCATCCTTTTTCACATGTTCGTCCCTACAAATTTTCAATCTATAGAACAATAATATTTTTGGGCTCTCCCAGCATTCGATTACGAGAAATCTCTAAGACCTTGGAAGATTTCTCCTCAGTAATAACTACATTACAAGAACCTTCCCGCCATCAATCTCAAGCTGCAAGAATTTGAGAGTGGAAAACTTGAGTTCCAATAGATTGTCCAGGACATTGTCACTCACCATTTTCTTAGGTGCATCTAATCTCGAAGATGCTTAGGATATTAGATAACCTCATAAAATTTCAATAAAGATGTCTTATCGACACCCCCCATACATAAACATTGATCATCTAAGCTCAAGGATGAGCTTCACCAAGCCATGTCTGCAGGCGCACCAATAAAGTTTCAATGGCAGACCCTACAAAGTTGGACTCTAGTGCAGGTTGACGAAGCATGTCTATTTGAGGCGATGTAGTGACTCTGACAGGGCTGGTGGCAGAGGCACTACCACATGGCATAAGGATCTTCATAGCCGCAATGGTGGCATCTAATATCTCAGGAGGGAATGTGAAACAAGAGGTGACCTTTTCCACATGTCAAATTTTGATTGGAGCAAGGCAAATGAAAATAAAGTCCTATGATTGGCTAGGGTGAACAATGTCTACCCATCCCAACCCTATAGATAAATTCCTATTAGTGTAATTATTCATATATTATTCAAATTAAACAAAAATCTATTATATATATATATATATATAGAGAGAGAGAGAGAGAGAGAGAAAGAGAGAGAGAGAGAGAGAGAGAGAGAGAGAGAGAGAATATTTTAATAAAATAAATAACAAAACTCCATCCTATAACAATAAAGATGTATTACTTCGCTTGCTCTACGGGGTACCAGAAAAAAACGAAAATGGGCTCTAGTTGCATGAGGCAAAATCTTTCGTCCAAAACAAGGAGGCTTTGGTCTTCGCAATCCAAATATACTTAGTAGAGCCTTAAGTGCTAAAACTTGGTCGAGATGGATAAAATACCCAAAGGCTTTATGAAGAAAAACATGGAAACATAAGTGTGCCCCCGATACCCAAGAATCTAAACTCATTAGAATGATAGGAAACATCAAGGGTTCCCATATTTGGAATGTTTCTTGGAGCAACAAACATCTTGTCCAAGAGCACAGTTACTGAGAAATCATAAATGGGAATAGTGCATTATTTTGGGATGACTCATGGCATTAATGTCCAAAATTAGCTCTGAATGGATTAAGCCTCCATCCCAAAACAAATCACAATTACCAAGCAAGAATTAGCAAATAGAAGAATTTTGGTACAAGACGGAAATATATTCTTCATTGGGGTTATTGTCCTTCAAATAATTTTAACCTCTCTTAAGCTTGCAATTTTCTCATAAGAAACAACAACGAGGATGATCAAGGAAAATGGCATAAAATATGGAATCTCAAACACTGGCCCAAAATCACGCTCTTTGTGTCTTCTTTTATAGAACGAAACTTTGACATGGGACAAGCTTCAAAATTGTGGTTTTCATGGCCCCTTGATATGTTTTCTATGTTTCTACAACTCAAAAAATGGTAATCATCTTCTTAACAGTTACAAATTCTCTACTTCTAGTTGGTACCACCTTGCTATGGTCTTTTAACACACTGACATAATACAAAATAATGCCCTCTCCACTCTACAATTATGACATGACTCCCCTTTTACTAATCCCATTGTCAGTAAAGCATGTAAACTCATCCCAAGATTCATCTTATAGGAGATTTGGAAGGAGCGTAAAAGACAAAGATTTAAGAATATCAGAGCCTCCACAGAGTTTATTTGGCGAGTTATATTAAATAAATTAAGGGAAGCAATTTCTTCTCTTCCTTAGTCCTACAAAGATTGGGAACAAAATCAACCTGAAAATTAATTCAAACCAAAATGAGTCTTCACCCCTATTCCTTATGGCAAACTCCCTCGATCCTCAATTTCTTCCCTTCCAACCCTTCTTTCTAGTTCCCCCCTCTGGAGGACTTCATCAAACTTAACTTCAATGGGGTCTTGAAAGGAAATCGAGGCTAACGTAGTTAAGGTGGAGTCTTTCATAATGTTAATGGATAGATTCTACATGTTTATGCAGGTGTCATATGCCTCAATACTAATAATTTTGTTGAAATATGGGCACTAGAGCAGGGTGTCTCAATTTCTATCTAAAAACAATTTCACAAGATCATTATTGAAGGAGATTCCAAGATCATTATCAATCTCTTCTGCAAAGTCCAAATGGATCAAATCCTACCAAAATCTCTACGAGTTAAATGTTGGAAGCTAGAATATGTAATACTACAAAACTCCTCAAAAAATCACAATTCCCATTTGTAACAGTGCCTCCCACCCCTTGGGCTTCCAAATCCCTCTAGGTTGAATGAGAGGTGTTACTTTGTTGTAATCTAACATGCAAAGTCTCATTATGGAAATGGGGTTACAAAATCCACCCCTTCCTAAAGTTTTTAGAAATAACTCTTAGCTTCACCATTGTGTCTAGCTCGTCAAGATCTTTCCGACGGTATCAATTTTATCGAAATCTAACACCCAGATCAAAAGTTATGAGCATTTCAAGCTTCTCCCCCCTGAAATCCTACCACCTCAATGGGTTCTGTCATATGGCACCCACATGGTGCACAGGTGGCACCCCCACCTCACCTAGGTGGTCCACATCATTCTTGAATGCCAATGTGTCCTAGAAATCCACCACATGGCACAAACCACATCATCATTTCTCACTCGAGCCCTCAGGTTTTCGGAAATTCAGACCTCACATAAAATTAATTGCTTAGTCAGGGTTTGCATCATGGCACCTTCACACTAGCACTTTATCAAGTGCGTTTACTGGCTTGGCCCACATCTGGGCTCACCTACCCCTACCTTTTTGCTCATCACCATAGTCTCGAACCTCGGGACTACTTCGTTGGAATCTGGCACCGCACCCATTAACCATTGTAAGGGTCCGACCCCAGAATATCACTAAATCTAGATTTTGTATTGAGACGTGAGCCAAATCTTACCCATCCAAGTCTGGCACAATGGAATTAAGTCTCTCACTATTTATTTTGATGTCCCGGACCTCCTGGTCCATCCTAGACTGAGCCCAATCTTCCCTCAGTGAATTTCACCTTAAAAACCATAAATTCCTCCAAGTTTTCCATAAGTTAATTCGAGGACTTAACTAGGTACTTGGCTAGAGGTTGAACCTACCTAGACACACTCAATCACAAGCAAATTCACTTTGATTCATCAATATGATGAGTTACAAGTGTGTTGATGGCACTGGATTCCACCAACATTGCAAGGGGATCTCCCCGATGTGAAGTCCCAATTAGACCTCACACCATTTGGTGTAAAAATCTCATTCGGTCATACACCGCAACCACCACTGGAATGGTAAGAAATGCCTTTGTTACAGTTGGGCATAAGAGAAAACAACGCCTCTTTGG
Organism: Pinus taeda; assembly: GCA_000404065.3. Lineage (NCBI taxonomy): Eukaryota > Viridiplantae > Streptophyta > Pinopsida > Pinales > Pinaceae > Pinus > Pinus taeda. The sequence goes on along the minus strand of APFE030271104.1, from coordinate 78,774 downwards.
GTCAAGAATGTGAGCTTTGTGAGACTCTTAATGTAAGGTGTATGAGGGATACTTGCACGACTGGAGAGAGGAACGATCCACCGGTTAGAAAAGAAACAATACTATCCTAAAGGGGGACCAAGAGAAATGAGAGAGACTTGTTGAATACCTACAAATTAGTCCACATAATAAACAACAATCGTCAAAACATGCATTCAATAATAGACATAGCTAAGCGACAAAATAGTTCATAAACTTAGTACATGAATAAAACAACATATACCATACAAATAACCAAAATAATCCAACTACATCTATGATACATGTATGAAGGAATTTCAGCTCATTGAGCTTCTGATTATAAGTGCAATATCCCGAGTACATTGTTAAATCAGTAAATCATTGTATCCAATAATGGAGCACGACGCCACAACTTGCTTCTCCAAATAATCTATCTCCTATGTAGTACAAGAGAAGCCAAGACTAGGCCTCCAAAAACCTGGCAAAAAGCCCCTTGTTTGAGTTATGAGGAGTTATTTATAACAAACACAATGACTTTTGAGCTTCCTCATGACTCTTGAGTTCCTATGACTATTCATATTCTAATATGACTCATTACATTCCATTGTGTGGCTTTTCATATTCCACATGCGTCCCTTGGACTTCATTACACAACATTTATCACATAGGGCAATTTACAAATGAGACAGTGGCCTAATAAGTCAAACTACTAAAGGACAAAACTCATCAAATGGATAGATCATTTGCTTCCTCATGGAGTTCACTTGTGATGTAAGTGTGCCATGATCTAAACTCCTTTGTGATTGCTTCGATCCGGATTGGCAAGTCTCCTCTGTAGCGCACCTTCACCTCCAATGCCTCTGATAGTAGGTTCTTGGAGCTTGATTGGACATTATTCCACAGCCATGAAAGCTTCATGTGCACTTTGAATAGTGCAAAGGCATATTGTTGAATAACATATTTGGTCACCTCCATGTTCTTTTACTTGCTTGATTTGTTCAATGTAGTCCCCGATCACCTAAAAGATGACCTCCCTGCTTCTGATTGCTTCAAGAGATCTGATGGCGGGCATCACATGCTTCAGTGTAAGAGATTCAAACCCATTATGCAATCGGTTGTAGGCAACCATGGTGTTAACCGATCGTGCTCCCAAATGCGAGTAATTATGTAGGTGGAATCTTAGTTGTACTTTGTCTATTTCTGCCGAGATTTTATCCCTCTTTTCCAAATGATGTGGAGCATATGGATATTCGATAGTCCACTCTTGCATCTGGTCAATTACTATGTTCTCTATCTATAGGAATTTCACCACTTCCTACGCATTCTTCTGAATGCCAATGAGAGGAGCAATGACCTGTTGTATAAGTATTATCTCATCGTATAGTCATGCCATAATATGCTTCATTGGTCCCAATTCATCTAGCATGGTTGACTACCATTCTACAATATTGGAGTTCGGTGATGACAGTGGTTGGTTTTCCGCAGCAAAATGTTCTACTTGTTGCTTCGCCTCAACAAGTTCTCTTCTCAACATGGCATTCTCATTCAACAAGTATTATGAGTTATCTTGTGTCGTTGTAGTGAATGCATCATTGTCGCCATAACTTCCCTCAGATTCCTTCTAGTGTTGGAGGTGATCACCTTTTATATCGCTACTAAGACTGGATTGTAAGGATCTCGTGGGAAATATTTGTCTTTGTTGCACGATCCTCTTTTTCAGTTTATCAAACGTTATGTTGCATACGTCCATGACTTGATCTGTTGATAGAGGTGTGATCCCCATCTCTCTAAATGGAATATGACCTCCCATGAGTGGTCGTTCACCTGGACTAATGGGCTCATCATCCATGGGTTGGATGGTACCTTCTTCCTTTAACTGCTCCTCCTCCAACTCTTGAGTGAAATGTTCTTCTTCCAGCCTGTGTGTTGCTTCCCCCTCCTGACACTGCCTCTGTTGCTCTTCCTCTATCTGTCTCCTCTCTTCTTCTTATATATGTTGCTTCTCAAACAACTCACCCTCATTCATGTTCTCCTCCTCCTCTTATTCTTCTTCTTATTCTCCTTCTCTCCTCTCTAGCTCCATTTGTGTAGCCCTCGTGTTAAAAGAATTGACCTTCCATTTCCTACTGCAAATGCCCAATGAATCCCTGATCATTTTCCTGGGAGCTAGCTTCTTTACATGAGGTGTTGTTTCCTCCTCTTGCTCTTGCTCTTGCTCTTGCAAATCCTGAGCTGGTGGGTCGTGGGGTGAACTGGCCTGTGTGGCTAATGTGTCTTCATTCTGGAATTGTACCAGTTCTTTATCTTTTCATCTTTTGGTCTAGAAAGTTATGAATACCCCGTGTTATGACCAACCCTTTGACAATACAACCTAAGAATTCGCCTAGGATCATATGCATGGAATTCTTTGGTCGCGAAGTGTAGGTGCTTCACCTCTTCTATCTCGACTATTAATTCCTTATGACTCCTTAATTCATACAATTTGATCCTCAATGGAAAGATAGGCCAAGGGGATTTCTTCCTCCTACGTAAATTCCTAACAACCTCTTGTCCAACTAATTTTCCACCTCCTTCACGACAACCTTGTTTGTCACATATCGCAGCATAAGATGAGCGGATGTTTAATATCTAAAGCATCTAATATATGTGCCCTCAGGAGTTTCCAATCGGTATGCTATATCTTGAAGTGACGCCTTCACTTGATCAGTCTCGGTGTCGAATATCAGGCGAAAAATAGCTGCAAAGAAGTGTTCGACCAACCTGTCATATGCGCCTCTGAAGCTTCCTTTTGACAACACCCTGCAGTGGAAATAAACTAGGAACTTTTCTTTAGGAGCCCAGTTCCAATATAGTTTCAGGAACGCATACCGTGCACAGATCCCATCCAAGAGATTTGCAGACATGTAGAATTTTTGGAACTTGATTTGCCTACAAATATGTTTTAACCTGCCCCACCTGTCATTGCAGTTCATATGATAACATATTCACCCAATTGAAGGCTCTTCCATGGTTCACCACCAAATTGAGCATATATATCCAATTCTCTTGGAACATTCTTAACCCCAAATATACGAAAATACATAGCCATCAAACATTGATATACATCTCTCAAGAGCTTTGTTGGATAAATTGTTGATGGGCGATGACAGAAATTGGCAGGTTCTTGACACAATTGTTTAAGAACACTAGTTGTGTCAAGGGTAGCCCATATTGTGTAGAAATTGTCATATGTATACTCATTGGGCTTGAGCATCCTATAGTATGTATGCATATCTTCACCACAATAGGCGGCGAGGTGACCGCTACTCTCACTACAAAGCACAACGTGAGGGTCATCCATGTGTGTGATGATCCATTCAATAGCCTCAGCAAATGGCATGACTGGTAATCTGCACACGGTCTTGTGTATCCTAGACTTCTTAATACTAATGCATGCATGAACATATTCTAAGTCCTCCGGAAACTTTTCCTGCATGAATGTGTTGTAGATCTTACTCCAAGTAACCTCTGTCGTCTTGTCAATAACACATCGATTGTCTGCAAATAAATGAACATTGGGCTTTGCAACTTCAATTGGCGCACCAACGCTTTCTTCTGAAATTTCTCTTGAGGCTACTTTGCGAGGCGACATGTCTCCAACAAATGACAACACAATGGCGACACTTGTAGCACGATTACATGTTTGTTGAATCACACTCATAGTGACAAGATCAACTTAAAACAACTAATTATGCAACAAAACTTGTAAATCATGCTCAAAGGGTCATCATGGATGATAGATCATGAAAAACAATGAACGACAGTAAAAAAATAACTTGCATACAAGCAAAATACACATGCAAACTAAGAGGGCACACTCTCAAAACACAAAGGGGACATGCATGGTCATTCGAGGATTCGTAGTGTGCTCATGTTCTCAAGAAAGAGGCAAAATTCAGCAAGGGCACACTGTAGCACCCTCAAGGGTTGAAGGAATGGGAAAATAAGCCTTCAAGTCTTCCCTATGCGCCCTGGGATACAGGGAGGGTGCACTCTCAAAACACGAAGGGGACATGAATGGTCATTCGAGGATTCGTAGTGTGCTCTTGTTCTCAAGAAAGAGGCAAAAATCAGCAAGGGCACACTGTAGCACCTTGAAGGGTCGAAGGAATGGGAAAATAGGCCTTCAAGTCTTCCCTGTGCATCCTGGGATACAAGGAGGGCGCACTGTCGCACTCTGAAAGGACAAAGGATAAAGAAAATAGAGCTTCAGGTCTTCAAAGTGCACTTATGTGCCCAAGGAAAAGGAGGGTGCACTATCGCATGCTGAAGTGTTGAATGGATAGAGCTTCGTGCCATCGAGATGTGCTTATACGCCCTTAGGCAAAGAGGGTGCATTGTAGCACTCCAAAGGGTCGAAGGGAAAAGCACCATGCCTTCGTGATGCGTCCATGCACTCAAGAAGAAAATTGGGTCATACAGGGTGCAGTTTTCAAGGATGAAGGAGCTTCGAGCTCAAGAAGTGCGCTTTGCTTGTAGACAGCGCAAACAAACAAACAAACAAACAAACAAAAAAAATGACAAGACTCGATGTTGAGATGAGGAGAAGAAAGATCTGCAAGGAGTTATAGTTGTTGTTGCATGCATGGTGGAAGATGGAAGGTCTCTGGAATGTGAAAGGTTTATTGCATGCACCAGTGATTTAACACTTGCATGATGAAGATTCAGCGAAAATGCCAGCAAAAAAACTGCAAAGCAAGAGATCGACAACAAACAAAGTAAGATTTAACATTGAAATGATGAAAATTAGTAGTATATTGAGCATGCAAACTTACTTGTTGTACTGGTTCATGAAGGGATTCTTAGTTCTCTAGTTGTGTGCTCAAATAAGAGGAAATGATAGTGAAAGAATGATTAACTGAGTTTACTTAGAGAAATTGGCATTCAAAACATATTCATGCGTGTGTGCCACTTATCGTCGCATGAAAGGATTAGTTACAAGGGAGATAGGGTAGTTCCTATTTTCTAGGAGTGCACCCTCATGCAACAAGTTGGGTCATGCATGCAACTGGACAGGGCACCTGTCTTCGACGCTAAGGAGTGAGGTAGGGCGCACTTCTTCAACCCGAAGGAGTCTGCTCAAGCCTTCATTAACTCAAAGTGTGCTTTTGCTTTCGTGAGAGATTTTCTTGCTTTTTTGCTTGAATTTTCCACTTTTGTGTGCTTTTTGAGTGTGTGCATGGCTAGAAGGCAAGTTTCTAAGTCAAGAAAGACCATGAGTTCACCTAACAACAACTTACTAACTCAAACACTTCTAATGGTTAAGTGATGATGCTTGAGACAAATTGACTTAGGAGGATGCGACACTAGGAGAAAACACCCAAATAACAAATCAAACCACGTGACGACACATGGGGGCTAGAAACAACAGCTAGCGCAGGCTCCAAAATTGACATAGGCAAAAAATTTGGAGGTTCATTGTTGCAACGACAACATTGGCAACACACTGGGAGAACCCCAACTTCTCTCAAATGGTTTCATGTAAGCACAAAGTCTCATTTCCCCATGAAGTATTGATTCGATCAATGAGTTACCTTCAGAGCCCCACTCTACCCAGTTAAAGATATAGTCTTCCAAATTCCACTACTCGGTGTAACACAAATATTAAACAAACCACATCAATATCATGTCGAATTAAGTAAGGGTAATATAGTACATCAAAATAAAACAATCAGAGTTTGAGTTTTACATCTTTGGCGTTGCTCTGCTACCAGCAGTCCTGGACAATACACCAACGAAGTCATTTCAGAACACAAACGTTGCTTAGCTGCCAGCGAGTCGAGACAATACCCCGACAAATTCACTTACTTCACCTCCCTGTGCAGCGCCGAGTGTGTGAATGAGAAAGTTAAATAGATGCGGGTTTCATGGTTTGATTACAGTTTCCTAATTGAAGGATTGTATTTTCCATCAGAAAATAATTGACTTGAAAGATATAAACCAAATCAAGGAAGAGGGTAACAGATAAGCCAATGGTTGTGTGATGTTACAACTTGCCTTTCACAAACAATTAGTCAATCCATCTCAAATATCAAAATCGATTTATTCAAGGACTGAATAAAATCTCAACATGAAAAACAAAAGGACAGTGCAATGAATCTAACTAACCTAACCTAAACTAAATAGTACAAGGTCAAATCATGTAAAGTGAAACTTCCAGTGCAGCGATAGAAGCTGCTCCTAACCTTTAAACTGAAGGATGTGATCATGTACAGTGAAAATGAAAAGCAATTGTAGTGAACAAGAGGAGTTGTGCCAATTGCACTGACCGACCGAAATAGAAAGTGCAACCACAACGATGCATTACAATCAATTGTTCTACCACATGGGAAACTTCACAACAACGATAAACATTGGGCTAGGCCTATGACCTACATGAGTCGATGGGGAGTATCAAGTACAAGACATCATACATGGGCCCAAACTAAAAAGGCTTTTCTAATGAATCTGCAACAAGCTCATGGACACAACCTTAAGGGAAAGATATATAAGAGAGACTATACAATGAAAAATCCATGTAACTCATGTCATCATGTTGACCACAATCTAGGCTATTGTGCATGTGAAATTCTTTGATGGGTGATGAAAAAGATTCAATAAGATTCTTCTATGTTTTTACCTTACATATTTGAGATTTGCTTGAAATGGGATGAAGAGGTGGAAGTTCAATAATCAAATTAAATTTCCTTCCCTACGGGTTGAAATTTTTTATATGAATAAAAGAAACATCCCTCAAGAAGGCATCATCGTCCCATGTGATGACATTGACAAAAAATTGTGTAGATAAATAACAAAAAATGACCGAAATGACAAATATCACCATGGTGATAGGGCCCTGACATAATCAACAGCGTTAACTAAAGTGCCTTACTCACCTGAGTTGTATTTGGATTCTAAGAAAACACGATCAGTTGCTTATCAAGAGAAGATTCAACAGAAGATAGATGTTCAACGCTGGTGCAAAACTCTTCATGATAAGCATGTCATCTTCTTGATCGAAAGGAGATATACCTAAAAGAAACTCTTCGATAATCATGTCAAACTCCTTTTGAAAATCTTGCAAATCCAGATCTTCATGTCGAAACAAAGATTCATCCATATTACTCTAACAATCATGACCATATAATTCAGAAATAATAAAATCATCAACATTGTGATCATCCAAAGGTTCATCTCGATTAACAGGTGGAAGATTGATGGGAGGGATATCAAGATCTGAAGATGGTTGATTGATAGATTCAGAGGAATAATCATCGAATGAGAGATGTGAGAGAAATATAAGTTCTTTGTCCGCAAGATGGTATTTTGATTCAATAATTAGTCTAGTTCCAATGTACGGAACATCAGAGGGAGGAGGACATGGGACAACAAGCATATCTGATTCTTCCTTCGAATGTTGAAATCTACTTGATCAGGAGGACATTATGAATCTGATTCGAAAGCTTTCCTTGACATACAAACTAAGAATCAAAACTTCTCATCTAAGAATTGTCAATGCATGTCCTCATCTGGAAATTGATAACAAAGATGAAGGAACTAATCAGCAAATTGCTCAATAGATTCAGTCAATTCCATTCTAAGTTGATCAATTTCATCAATAGCATCTTGATATTCATACCTTTCAAAAACTCGATAAAGCTCGTTAACCAAGTGATCGATAGATGTGATAGAAGCAGTGGGTAAAGAATAGCAACATTGCTTTGCAACGACTATCCAATGTAAGGGTAAACAAACATGCAATGGTTTCCTCTAAATCAACACCATTCAAGAAGCATAATTGAACAAATTCAACGACATTCCCAACAATAATTGATGTACCCTTGCCATAAAATTTAAATTGTGACAACTCATGTAAGAAGTCTACGGTGATTGAAAGATATAAAGCTTTTGTAAAACACCTTGGGATTATGATTTGGGATGAAGCCATTAAAGGTAAAAGATTCAAACAGAGTTCACAGGCTCAACTCGTCATCTGGTCCTCCTTCTAGTGCTCGATATGTTGACAGTGCTAAATTCCACCAACATTGCAATGGGATCTCTCCAATGTGAAGTCTCAATTAGACCTCACACCATTTGGTGTAGGATTCCCATATGGTCATACGACCCAAGCACCATTGGAATGATAAGAAATCCCTTAGTTCGGTCAACAAGAATGTGAGCTTTGTGAGACTCCCAATGTAAGGTGTATGAAGGAGAATTACACGGTTGGAGAGAGAAATGAGCCACTGGTTAGAAAAGTAACAATAATATCCTAAAGGGGGACCCAAGGAAATGAAAGAGACTTGTTGAGTACCTGCAGATTAGTCCACATAGTAAACAACAATCAATGAAGCATAACAACATTCATTCAATAATAGACATAGTTAAGCAACAAAATAGTTCATTAACTTAGTATGTGAATAAAACAACATATACCATACACATAACGATAATAGTGCAACTACATATATGATACATGTATGAAGCACTAGTTTTTTATTATAAGTGCAAAACCCCACGCACACTGTTACATGAGTGAATCATTGTATGCAATAGTGAAACATAAAGCCACAACTTGTTTCTCCAAATAATAATCTCTCTTATGTAGTACAAGAGAAGCTAAGGCTAGGCCTCCAAAAGCTCGACAAAAAGCCCCTTGTTTGAGTTATGAGAAACTATTTATAACATACAAAATGACTTTTGAGCTTCCTCGTGACTCTTGAGTCCCTGTGACTATTCATATTCTAATATGACACATTACATTCCAATGTGTAGCTTTTCATATTCCACGTGTCCCTTAGACTTCATTACACAACATTTATCACATAAGACAATTTACAAATGAGACGGTGGCCTAATAAGACAAACTGCTAAAGGACAAAACTCATCAAATGGATTGATCATTTTCTTCCTCGTGGAGTTCACTTGTGATGTAAGTGTGCCATGCTCTGAAATCCTTTGTGATGTCTTCGACCCAAATTGGCAAGTCTATTTTGTAGCGCACCTTCACCTCCAATGTCTTTGATACTATCTTCTTGGAGCTTGAGTGGACATTATTCCACAACCATGAAAGCTTCATGTGCGCTTTGACTGGTGCAAAGGCATACTGTTGAATAACATCTTTGGTCACCTCCAAGCCTTCTTGTTTTGTTACTTTCTTGATTTGTTCAATGTATACTTGATCTCTTGAAAGATGACCTCCCTACTTTTAATTGCTTCAAGAGATCTGATAGCAGCTATCTCGTGCCTCTGTGTAAGAGACTCAAACCAATTATGCAGTCGGTTGTAGGCAGCCATAATGTTAACCGAATGTGCTCCCAAATGCAAGTAATTTTATAGGTGGAGTCTCAACTGAACTCTATCTATTTTTGCGAATATTTTATCCCTGTTTTCCAAATGTTGCAAGGCATATAGATATTCGACAATCCACTCCTGCATCTAGGCAATTGCTCTGTTTGCTATCTTTAGGAGTTTCACCACTCCCTGTGCATTCTTTTGAATGCCAATGAGAGGAGCCACGACCTGTTGTATAAGTATCATCTCGTCATAAAGTTGTCATAGTACCATCCATTGTTCCCAATTATGGTTGACTGCCATTCTGCAGTATTGGGATGACAGTGGTTGGTTCTCCACTGCAAGATGTTTTACTTGTTTTTTCATCACAACAAGGTCTCTGATCAACCTGGTACTCTTGTTCAACAAGCATTCTGAGTTATCTTGTGACGTTGTAGTGAATGTGACATTTTCCGACATAATTTCCCTCGTATTCCTTCTAGTGTTGGAGGTGATCACCTTTCCTGTCGCTACTGAGACTAGATTTTGAGGATCATGTGGGAAGTATTTATGCCTTTGTTGCATGATCATCTTCTTCAACTAATCAAATGTTACATTGCATACATCCATGACTGAATCTGCTGGTGGAGTTGTGATCCCCATCTCTCTGAATGGAAGATGACCTCCCGTGATTGGTCATTCACTTGAACTATTGGGCTCATCATCCATGGGCTTGATGGTATCTCCTTCCTCTAACTGCTCCTCCTCCAGCTCTTGAGTTAATTGTTCTTCTTCCAACCTGTATGTCGCTTCCTCCTGACACTGCTTTTGTTGCTCTTCCTCTATTTGTCTCCTCTCTTCTTCTTCTCTCTGTTGCTTCTCAAGCAACTCATCTTGCTTTATGTTCTCATCCTCTTCTTCTTCTCCTCCTCCTTCTCTCTCTAGCATTGTTTGTGTGGCTCTTGTGTTTAAAGGATCAGCGTTCCATTTCCTATAGCTCTCGCCCGATGAATACCTAATCCTTTTCCTGGGAGATAGCTTCTTTACTAGAGGTGTTGTTTCCTCCTACTCTTGCTCTTGCAAGTCCCGCGCTGGTGGGTCGTGGGGTGAACTAGCCTATGTGGCTGGATATGTCTTCATTCTAACATTGTACCAGTTCTTTATATTTTCATCTTCTAGTCTGGACAGTGATGAATACCTTATGTTATGACTAACCCGTTGACAATGCAACCTAACAATTTACCTAGGATCATATGCATGGAAGTCTTTGGTGGCAAAGTGTAGGCGCTTCAGCTCTTTTATCTCTATTGCCAATGCCTTGTGACTCTTTAATTCGTACAATATGATCCTCAATGGAAAGATAAACCAAGGGGATTTCTTCCACCTATGAAGAATTCCCGACAACCCCTTGTCCAATTGATTTTCCATCTCCTGCACAACAACCGTTTTTGTCACATATCGAGGCATAAGATGAGAGGTTGTTTGACATTCGAAGCATCTAATATATGTGCCCTTGGGCGCTGCAAACCAGTGGATGATATCTTGAAGTGACTCCTTCACTTGATCAGTCATGTATCGTGGATCGCTTTTGAATATCAGGGGAAAAATAGCTGCAAAGAAGTGTTCGGCCAACCTATTGTATGCGCCTCTGAAGCTTCCTTCTGATAACACCCTACAATGGAAATAAACTGATAACTTTTCTTTAGCAGTCCCGTTCCAATATATTTTCGAGAACACATATTGTGCACAAATCCCATCCAAGAGATATGCAAACACTTATAATTCTGGAACTTGATTTGCCTCCAAAGATAGTTTAGCCTAGCCCACCTATCACTGCAGTTTATATGATAACATATCCACCCAATTGAAGTCTCTTCCACAGTTCACCACCAAATTGAGTATACATATCCAATTCTCTTGGAAAACTTCAACATTCTTAAGCCCAAACATCCAACAATACATAGCCATCAAATAATGATATACATCTCTTAGGATCTTTTTCGGATAAACTCTTGGTGGGCGATGTCAAAACTTCGCAAGTTCTCGACACCATTGTTTAATAACATCAATTGTGTTGAGGGTAGCCCGTCTTTTGTAGAAATTGTTGTTTGCATACTCAATGGGTTTGAGCATCTTATAGTATGTCTACATATCCTCACCAAAATAGGTGGCGAGGTGACCGCCACTCTCACTGCAGAGCACAAGGTAAGAGTCTTACATGTGTGTGATGATTCATTCAATAGCCTCAAAACATGGCATGACTTGGAATCTACACACGATCTTGTGTATCTTGGACTTCTAAATGTTGATATATGCATGAACATCTTCTAAGTTTTCCGGAAACTTCTCCTCCATGAATGTGTTGTAGATCTTGCTCCATGTAACATTTGTCGTCTTATCAATAAATCACTGTGTCTGCTTATACAAGAACATTGGGCTTTGCAATTTCAATTGGATCACCAGCACTTGCTTCTGAAAGTTCTCTTGAGGGTACTTTACAAGGTGGCATGTCTCCAACAGAGGACGACAGAGTGGCGAAACTTGTAGCACAGTCACTTGTTTGTGGAATCACACTCATAGCGACAAGATCAACTTAAAACAACTATGTAGCAAAACTTGTAAATCACACTCAAAGAGTCATCACGGATGATATATCATGAAAAAAATGAACAACAACCAAAAATGACTTGCATGCAAGAAAAATACACATGCAAACTATGAGGCTGCACTCCCAAAGCACGAAGTGGATATGCATGGTCATTCAGGGCTTCGTAGTGTGCTCATGCCCTCAAGAAAGAGGCAAAAATCAACCAAGGCGCAATGTAGCACCCTGAAGGGTCGAAGGAATTGGAAAAGAGGCCTTCAGGTTTTCCCTATGCGCCCTAGAAGACAAGGAGCGCGCATTATTGCACTCTAAAAGGACGAAGGATGAAGAAAATAGAGCTTCAAGTCTTCAAAGTGTGACTATGCACTCAAGGCAAAGGAAGGCGTATTATTGCATTCTGACAAGTTGAATGGATAGAGCTCCATGCCTTCGTGATATGCCTATGCGCCCTAAGGCGAAGAGGGCGCATTGTAGCACTCTGAAGGATCAAAGGGAAAAACTTCATGCCTTTGTGATGCGCCCATGTGCTTAGGAAGAAAACTAGGTCAAACAGGGCACAATTTTCAAGGTTGAACAAGCTTCGACCTCAAGAAGTGTGCTCTAATTGTGGAAAGCTCAAAAGCAAGTTTAAATGACATGACTCGATGCTGAGACGAGGAGAAGAATGTTGAATGCTCTGCAAGAATTTATGGTTGTTGTCGCATGCATGGTGGAAGATGGAAGGTCTCCAGAATGTGAAAGGTTTCTTGCCTGTGTGAGTGATTTAACACTTGCATGATGAATATTCAGCTAAAACACCAGCAAACAAACTGCAAAGCATGAGATCGACAACAAACAAAACAAGATTTGACAGTGAAATGATGAAAAGTAGTAAAAGATTGAGCATGCAAACTTACTTGTTGCATTGGTTGATGAAGGGCTTCTTGATTCTCCAGTTGTGCACTCAACTCAAATGAAATTATGGTGAAATAATGATTAATTGAGTTTACTTAAAGAAATTGGCTTGCAAAACAGAGTCATGCATGAGTGCCACTTGTCATTGCATGAAAGAATTAATTAAGGAGTTAAGGCGATTACTATTTTATAAGAGTGTGCCCTCATGCAACAAGTTGGGTCATGCATGCAATTGGATAGGGCGCATGTCTTCAACAAGGAGTGCGCCCAAGTAGGGCGCACTTGCTAAGCCTGAATGAATGCACTTGGGTAGGGCGCACTTCTTCATCCCGAAGGAGTGCGCTCACCTCAAAGTGCAAGCCTTCATCAAATCAGAGTGCGTTTTTTATTTTGTGAGAAATTTTCTTGCCTTTTTGCTTGCTTTTTCCACTTTTGTGTATTTTTTAGTGTGTGCAAGGCTAGAAGGCAAAGTTTCTAAGTCAAGAAAGACCATGAGTTCACCTAACCACAACTTACTAACTCAAACACTTCTAATGGTTAAGTGGCAACGCTTAAGACACATTGACTCGAGGATGTGACACTATGATAAAACACTCAAATAACAAATCAAACCACATGACAGTGCACGGGGGCTTGAAACGACAGTTAGCATAGGTTCCAAAATCGCCATAAGAAAAAAATTTGGAGGGTCGTTGTCGCAACGACAATAAAGTGCTAATCATGATAAAACATCTCCATGACTATATAACCATGCCTTCTTCTTAGGCATCATGTTCAATCCAAATCCATGGCTACTGTGCTATGTAGATACATTTATTGTTAAAATTGGCAATTAGGGCCAAACTCCATGTGGGTCATCTTATTTATGGCAGCGGTTATTTTTCTTGGATCCCTCTCATCGAGAGGTGTAGGATTGATCTAGATATCATCCGATTCTGATAATTATTCATGAAGATATAAATTTATGTGTTATGGGACAATTCGTCAAGGTCGGCTAGCAACCAAATAACCCCCACGTGTGCTCAATGTTTTAGTATAAAAGGAGTTGACTTGATAGATATTAGAACACACTTCACTCTTGATTTTTCTCCACTTGTTTTGGGTTTTAGTGGAAGAGAAGTCTAAGAGGAGGAAGCCCTAGACGCAGTAAAGAAGGAACCTAAGCTTGAAGTCTAAATGCAGTCCTAGATGATGCCCTAGCAGGCAACACACAAAAAGAAAATGAACTCGTTGGAGGCAAGGGAAGCTTTGTCTTAGTCGCGGCAAAGGAGAACTAAACAACATGGTAATAGAGCTCTATTTCATGGGTCTTTTGGAGAGCCGAATTTGTTGTAAGGGAGGCCGAGGTAGCTCCCTAAAGGGATGAGACAAGGGAAGGTTGTTTCAGCCTACGTGGAGGTGTTCTTGGGTGCTAAACCCTTGGCGAAGGGTAATGTAGGTTGTTGTGGGTAGGCCGCAAGCCCTATGAGTTGTTTGGAGGGAAACGTAGGGTGTATTGAGCACTGTCTATGCCCAAAACAGCAATGAAGGGAGCCACCACTTCTCCTTGGGTAGGTCGTAGGCCTTAACACCAAATCAAAGCATGTGTAGGATTGTCCAAGGGTATTAAAGTGCTCAAATCAACAACGTGGAGGCAGAGGATAATTGTGGAGGAAGCCACAGTTGTTTAAGGGACTGTGTGGGTATGTTTTAGGCTAACTTGGGCCATAGTGATGCCCTAACCAAAATACAGTCATAACAACAGTGGTACTTGGTGCAGCGGTGGTACATTGGTGCAACAGTGGTACATTGGTGCAGCAATGGTACATAGGAGCAGCAATGGTAATTGGTGCAACAATGGTACATGGTGCAATATTGGTACAACAATGGAACATGGTGCAACATTGGTACACCAATGGAAGCATCAATGAGTACATGTTGTACAACAAAGCATAGTGCACATAGGAGCAACAATACATAACATGATGTACAGTGTAGCATAGTGCACACAATAGTAGTGATAATGCAGCATGGTGTAGATCAGTATTGCATGACATTGGTACAACAATGGGACAACATGGTAATGATAGACATATAGCAGCAGCAAGAAGGTATTGCAACAGTAGGATGAGGTATTGCAGCATGCATTTGGGTGCAACATAGTGCAACAAAGAGCTCAACATATTGCAGCAGTACAGTGATGGGTACAGTCATGATTAATGAAGCATGATGAGATGCAATATGGTGATGTTGGGTGTAGCATGGTGCAGCATAGTGAGGTGCAACATGATGATGAGATGCAGCAAAATGATAGGTGATGGAGCCATCTTGAAGAATCAGTTTAAGCAACATGTCTTCCACTGAGTTCATCTACCTCGTGTATCATCTTCTTAGAGATCATCTATGCTCTTATTTAGATAAGTCAAAATGTTGACTTCTGTTGTATATGTACTATCTCTCTCTCTCTGTTGAACTATTGAAAAACATATAAGAAGAATTGATAAAGGGTTTTCCCATATTAGGGTTTGTCCCTAGCTAGTGCCACATCTTGTGTCATCTTGTCTTGGCTTGTCTTTTGCAGTTTATGTTTATGTTCTATCTGCAATTTACTATTATGTTGATGTGATTGCTAATCTGGAAAAATATTGTGCTAACTGTGAAAATTGAAATAAATTGCTCTAAGCATAGAACATACCTAAAATTAACATGGTATCAAAGCCGAGGTGAAGATAAATCCCAAGAGTGGAAGATCAATCACCGAAGACAGTTCAAAAGGAAAAAAAGGTTCAATGGGTTTTTCATCCCTTTTCAAATTCACCAAGGGTGAAATCGAAGCAAAGAATATTATCTGAGTGGCGCAACGGAAGCATCTGATGGCCCACCTAAAGATCACTTCAGTGAGAAGTCTGGATCTAAGGGTGGAAGGAAAGGCGAATGTCTTGTTTGTAATAAGTTCGGCCATTATGCGAAGGAGTGTCTGAATGGTAAAGACACATCACCTGATGATGATAACAATCATTCCAGTGACATCTTCAATGATCGGAGGAATGACAGGTAAAGCAGGTCATCAAGGAAATGGTCGACTCTTCAAAGAAAGCAAGGAACTCCAGGTATGAAGAATCAAATGTTGTTTCTGATAAGCTAAAGGAGAATTATTTTATATTGGCCCTCTCCACTACTCTTCCAGACTCTTTGGGAATCTGGCTTATTGATTATAGTGCTTCAAGGCACTTCATAAGATTGAAGGAAGCTCTCTCTAATTTGGTAGAGATGGAAACAATCGTGGGATTATACTTGGAGTCGATGCCATCTATCTCGAAAAGGGTGTAGGGAATGTTTCCTCTCAATTGAATGAGGCCAACAAGATTCATTTACAAGAAGTTCTTTATGTACCTAATCTCAAGAAGAACCTGGTGTCCATTTCAGCAATAGAAGTCAAAGGTTTCAAGGTGGCATTCATCGATGGAAAGGTACGTATTTGAAAATGGAATTTTCTTAGATGCTTTTGAGTTCAGGGTTGGCAATTTGTATCAAGTTGCAGGAAGTCCATTGCGGACCATGTCAGTTGCAACATCTCTTCTATAGCACCGAACGTCTGCTTATTATGGAGCCCTACCCGATGTGACAGTGATGCTTGAATTCAAGAAGAGCATGAAGGTACATGTTCGAGATGTACCAAAAGAAAAATCTTATAAGGGGACCATTCCCCTCATGTAGCAAGTCCACAGGTTTGGAACAACCCGACGGGTTTGAGATTCTTGATCGGCAATCTCATGTATGCAGGTGGAAGAAAGCCCTTTAAGGCTTGAAGCACAACATCCCAGGGCTTAATATGAGAGGATTGATCGTTGTGTGATGAAGCTAGGGTTCACTAGGAGTGAAGCCGATCCAAACCATTGCTTGAAGGTTGTGGATGATAGACCTCTCATACTGGCACCTTCTAAGGACGACCTCTTTCTGGCAGGTGCAGACCCTCTCATTTGCAAAAGAAAGGAGTTGGATTCCAGAGTGTTGGAATGGTGAACTGCAAGTTCGTGACTACCTCAATGGATCTTGACTTTCAAAATTTGTGGTAGGGATACTCGACCTGATTTGGGAAATGCCTTTGAGTTTCACAACCTCATACTAGCATTGATGTTCTTGGTGAACTCTCGTACGAATATATGTTGTGTAGTTAGCATGTTGAGCTCATATATGGTTGAGCCTTGCTAGATTGGTGCCAAGAATCTTCTGAGATATCTTAAGGGCACAATCTCTCATGGATTGAGATACACTACCAGAAATGTGAAGCTGCATGATTATTCGAATGTTCACTGGGTAAGCAGTGTGGAGGATCGCAACATCACTTGTGGGTGTTGGTTCTCTTTGTGTTCTACTTCGATATCCTAGATGAGCAAAAAGAAAAAGTCAATTGCTTTGAGCACCGCTGAGACCAAATACATAGCAACGAGTATGACCTCGTGTAAAGTTGTCTGCTTGAGGAAGCTCTTCAGTGCATTGTTTGGACACATGATGGATACCACTATGATCTCCTGTGACAACCAGAGGAGGATTCGATTGTTGAGGAATCCCGTGTTCTATGATCGCTCCAAGCATATAGACATCAAGTACCACTTTATCTGGGATATGGTACATCAATGAGCAAGAAGGCTTCATCGCATTGGGATTGATGTGCAGGTCGCAGACATTTTGTCGAAGCCCCGAGGAAAGGTCAAATTTGTGACTTTCCAAAACAACTTGGAGTCGTTGAGAGACCCTCTTATGAGGGTCCTGTATGATGCATGCGTTGAGCTCTGGGAGCTCCAGGGGGCTTGGGATACTTCTTGGAGCAAAAAGCGACCATAGGGTGACTCACCCTCCTATAATGGTGTGTTGTGTACAAGGTGAATGGTTCAACCTTCCCCTATGATACCTCGTGGTGACTTATGGACACGATGAGTGGTTCTCTTGTCGAGACATCCTACCCATTCAGTGTGGGACTCATGGGAAGTACCTCTCATTTGGCCAATGAATAGGGAAATGGGGTTAGGGACCATAGTAGTATCGATAGACACATCGTGTATCTACCGTACTCCTTATGCTAGGATGACCGACATTTATCTGGGACCAATTGAAACTGAGTTCGGGTCAGTAAGAGTGATATAGCTCACTCTCTCTTGGAACTGATCTGGGATAAGTATGAGTGGTTTGAGACACTCTTTTGATATTGATCTATGATTAATGAAACTGACTTCGGGTCAGTATGAGTGGTTTGAGACACTCTCTTGTGATATTGATCTAGGATCAATGAAACTGAGTTCGGGTCAGTAAGAGTGATATAAATCTCTCTTAGTAGATTTGGGATCAGTAAGAGTGGTATGACACACTCTCTTCATATGGAACTGACTTCGAGTTAGTAGAGAATGGTATGAGACATTCTCTATCAATTCTTCTTCTTCATGGTTCAGCAGAGCAGTGCAAGGCACTGATGGCAAAGATAGTATAGTGTCGCAAATTGATCAGTGGATGGAGTTCTCCCTAGTTGAGAGAACGTGTTAAAATTTGCAACTAGGGCAAAACTCCATGTGGGTCATCTTATTTATGGTCGTCGTTATTTTTCTTGGATCCCTCTCATCGAGAGGTGTAGGATTGATCTAAAGATCATCTAATTCCGATAAGTATTCATGAAGATATGAATTTATTTGTGTTATGGAACAATTTGTCAAGGTCAGCCAGCAACCAAATAACCCCCACGTGTGCTCAATGTTTTAGTATAAAAGGAGGTGACTTGATAGTCATTAGAACACACTTCACTCTTGATTTCTCTCCACTTGTTTTGGGTTTTAGTGGGAGAGAATTTTAAGAGGAAAAAACCCTAGACGCAATAAGGAAAGAGCCTAAGCTTAAAGTCTAAACACAGTCCTAGATGATGCCCTAGCAAGGAACACACAAGAAGAAAAGGAACTTGTTGGAAGCAAGGGAAGCTCTATCTTAGTCACAGCAAACGAGAACTGAACAACATGGTAATAGAAGTCTGTTTCATGGATCTTTTGGACGGCTGAGTTTGCTATAAGGGAGGTCGAGGTAGCTCCCTAAAGGGCTGAGATAAGGGAAGGTTGTTTCAACCTACGTGGAGGTGTTCTTGGGTGCTAAACCCTTGGTGAAGGGCAGTGTAGGTTGTTGTGGGTAGGCCACAAACCCTACAAGTTGTTTGGAGGGCAACATAGGGTGTACTGAGGGTTGTCTATGCCCAGAATAGCAGTGAAGGGAGCCACCACTTCTCCTTGGGTAGGTCGTAGGCCTTAACACCAAATCAAGGCATGTGTAGCACTGTCCAAGGGTATTAAAGTGCTCAAATCAACAGCATGGAGGCATAGGATACTTGTGGAGGAAGTCGCAGCTGTTTAAGGGACTGTGTACGTATGTTTTAGTGCTGACTTGGGCCACAGTGATGCCCTAACCAAAACACAGTCATAACAACGGTGGTACTTGGTGCAGCAATGGTACATAGGAACAACAATGGTAATTGGTGCAGTTTTGGTACAGCAATGGAAGCAATGAGTACATGTTGTATAGTGCACATAGGAGCAACAATACATAACATGATGTACAGTGCAGCGTAGTGCACACAATAATAGTGATAGTGCAGCATGGTGTAGAACAGTGTTGTTGGACATTGGTACAAAAATGGGACAGCATGGTAATGATGGCCATATAGCAGCAACAAGAAGGTATTGCAACAGTTGGATGATGAAGTATTGCAACATGCATTTGGGTGCAGCATAGTGCAACGAAGGGCTCAACATAGTGCAACAATACAGTGATGGGTACAGTCATGATTAATGAATCATGATGAGATGCAGTATAGTGATGTTGGGTGTAGCATGGTGCGGCACAGTGAGATGCAACATGATGATGAGGTGCAACATAATGATAGGTGATGGAGTCACCTTGGAGAATCAATTGAAGCAGCATGTCTTCCACTGAGTTCAACTACCTCATGTATCATCTTCTTAGAAATGATCTATGCTCTTATTTAGATAACTCAAAATGTTGACTTCTGTTGTATATGTACTATCTCTCTCTCTACTGAATTATTGAAGAACATATAAAAAGAATTGATCAAGGGTTTCCCCACATTGGGGTTTGTCCCTAGCTAGCGCCACATCTTGTGTCCTCTTGTCTTGGCTTCTTCTGCGATTTATGTTTATGTTCTATTTGCAATTTACAATTATGCTGATGTGATTGCTAATCTGGAAAAGATATTGAGCTAACTGTGAAAATTGAAATAAATTGCTCTAAGCATAGAACATACCTAAAATTAACATTTACAACAACACCAAACCTATCCACACGAGTCCTAAACAATTTTCTCATGTCCCTTGACATATTCATGCTTAATCCATACTACCTAACAATGCTTCAAGCCAGGGGACAATAATTCGTTAAACCACAAGTATCTTCATACAGTGCTTTAACAACAAAACTTTGTGTTACCTAATATCAAACTCCTCTAGCAATATAAAATATTTAAGCATGGGATTTTAAGCGCCATAATAGTTAAGCTTAGATTCTCATTAGTCATTATATATATATATATAGAGAGAGAGAGAGAGAGAGAGACAGACAGACAGCTTTTAGTTCCTCATATCCTTGAGAAAAACCTGCAATACATAAACATATACAAGAATACACATTCCATACTAACATTGCTAATACACACCCAATGTTATACAATAATAACATTTAGCATTCAAGTACAATAAATATGCAAATAAACACTTGTTATCTTGGATCAATTGGCAACTAAGGGAGGGACTTCAATTCTCCACCCAACAATAAGCTAACTTCACTACAATCTTTCTTGAAATTGACCACTTGTGAGCCAAATTCAAAATTTGAGGAGATAATTGTTTAGGAGTTCTTAACCAGTCAATAATGGTAAAAAGCAAAATCCATCTCTCAGGTGATTCACCAACATCATCCCCAATTGTGACACCATTATGACTCTCAACCTGTAAAACAACAACTACCAGGGTTCAAGTAAGGCACAAAGAGTTAAAGTTCAATTTTGGAGAAGGATGTATATGTATAATAAGAGTTTTATTAGTTGGATTAGCTATTGTAAGAGTAAATATCCCACTTATCCAAGTTGTTTATTAGTGGGTGATAGCACAAGCTTATAAACCCAAAGGCTACACTTAGCATTTATTAGTCCTTGCTAGTACCGAAGTGTCTCAACCAAACTAGTAGTTTCTCAACCCAACAAATTCCTAGTGGTTTATCAGCCTTAAGGCAAACCACTACTCAAGTGCTTTTATTAGCAAGCAAGCCCTTCCGGGTTTATCAGCCCCAAGCTCGAGTATGACAACTCCAACGAACTCTCTCTAACAAACAACATATAGGCACACAGATCATACTTAGTAAAGCAAAACTTAAGAACAAATACAGCGTCAAAAACAACACAAGGAATACATCCCATCAACACATAACACACCTTAGAGAGAATTTGAGTCTTCCAAGCAAACCATCATCGTTGCCAACTCTTGGGTGACTTCTCTTGCTCTCCTCCTCACTCTGCTCAAGAGTATGCATAAATGAAGACTCACAAATCTTCTCATCGGAAATTTTCTTCCCCCAACTTCTCTTGCATGTTGACCCATGTCAACACAATCTACGAGGGTAAGTCTATAGACTCATCCTCTACTCATGAGGCCTATATCCTCCATCCCATTACTACACAATAGTGTCATTAAATCAACAAGTATTTAAGTGATAAAATAAATGCAAGGCTTAGGTTTACAATAAACTCCTCCCCTCAAGCCTTTGAATCCATGTCCACTTCCCCAGTTAGTCAATGTGTTATATTTCCACATCATTTACATGAATTACAATTCATAATACTATTTACAAGTAGGATTAGCTACATGGCCCTCACAGACCCCACCCCCTTAGAGGAACACTAACCTCAATGTTCTATACCAAACATAGAATTTATAGAAGCTTTATATACATAGCTCTCTACATTCATTTACATTTATATCTACATTTTCTTAACCATCAAACAAAAATGGGTACGACACCCTCATTTGCTCATCCATATCCCATGTGGCTTCATCTGGTCCAAAGCTCCCCCATTGCACCTTGAACTACTCGATTGCTCAATTATGAAGTTTGATTTGCATCCAAACTAGAATGCACACTGGCTCTGGTCGGAATTCTCCCCCATATTCCACCTATATCACATCACAAACCAATTAACAAAATGATTAACATCATGTACATATTTTTTAAACATCGAACAAACAAATATGGAAGACATCATGGGCTTTCACTGTGGGTGGAAATGTCAATGTATTCACTAGCCCTACTCTTTCTAGAATTTGAAAGGGCCCACAAAACCATGGTGCCATCATAGCATGTCAAGCTCGACATGGACACAGTTCACTAGATCACTCCAACTGGTAGGTGCATCGCATTTCCTACCATAAAGATCCTCAAATGACTCATCTTTAAGAACTCTTGGTTCTCGTTGTTATCAACAAACTCCACTAGTGGAATAAGCTTTTTCCATTTCCATGCTGCATGCCATACATCTTGAGCATTTCCTTTAACACTATATAACTTCTCTTGGTATGCCCATCTGTTTGTGGATGGTAGGTTGTACTAAAGGCCACTTCTATTGACAGGCCAGCAAACAACTCCTTCCAAACTAGGATGTAAACTTAGCATCCCTATCTAAGATCATTTTCTTTGGTACACCATGAAATTTCACTATTTCCTTTATAAAAATCAAGGCAATGTCAACTCCGTTATCAATGGATTTAACAGTTATAAAGTGAGCTACCTTGCTTGACTTATCCACCATAACCATAATGGTATCATGTTTCCTATTTGTCCTTATTGTCTTTGGCGTTCCAATAATAAAGTCCATTGAAATGTCCTCCCACTTCATTCTAGAATGTCGACTGGCTACAACAATCCCACTAGATGTATGCATTCCACCTTCACTTATTGGCATTCCAAGCATTTGACAATATACTTAGCCACATCCTTCATCATGCTTAGCCAATAATATGATTTCATGATGGTTGTTATCATTTTCTAATAACCAAGATGACCAAAGTATAATCGTTTATGCAATTTGTCCGAGATGAGCTTCTTCAAGTCACCCATACAAGGTATATACCACCTTCCCTTGAATTTTGTCCATTTTCCATGGAAGAGAAGTTATTTCTCAATGCCCCGTCAAGCTCTTGACGCAAGTGTTCTTTTACTTCATGATATTTATCATCTTGTTGCTTTGCTTCTTTCATCTTTTCTTGAATATTGATTTCACAAGAACTCGCAAATATCACATGAGCTACATGTAGCCTTATGTTGAGTGCATCAACTACCTTGTTTTACTTACCCTTCATGTAAGAACTTAATGAGGATAAAAAAATGAAACTAGCATAGACCTAGGTTATGATTGGCTTTACTTCACGATATTTATCATCTTGTTGCTTTGCTTCTTTCATCTTTTCTTGAATATTGATTTCACAAGAACTCGCAACTATCACATGAGCTACATGTAGCCTTATGTTGAGTGCATCAACTACCTTGTTTTACTTACCCTTCATGTAAGAACTTAATGAGGATAAAAAAATGAAACTAGCATAGACCTAGGTTATGATTGGCTTAAGCCAAAGTTAACGTAACCACAGATAGGTCAAAATCTTAAAATTGAATTAAACATTGGTGCTTCTAAATATTCAATCTCCAAGTTGGGGTGGATTATGTTAAATTCCCCTCCCTTACTCCATAATCTATGACAAGGTGTAGTAAATCATTGTGTCTAGAAGTTGGTCACATACCCACTTTACAATGCATTCAAATCCAAATGTAGTTGTAACCATTAAAGTGAAAAGAGAAATGGGCATAGAATGGGTGTTAGAAAATTATATGAACATGATTGCTAGTGAATAGGCATATGACCTAGTGAAATTACTAGTGGGGGACAATCTAGCACAAGCCCTTCACAATTGAAGACATTAAAGACTATCACAAAAGCTACACACAAAGCACGAAACCATTACACTAGAAAGTGCTTCCAAATGAAAAATGCAACTTTTCAATTAGATCTCATGGAATAGATAGAAATCAAATTAATCTTCACAACTTCCCCAACAATTCTCATGAAAAGATCAATGCCTTTCCTATCTACAAAAAGGTCCTGCTTGAGGGTTAGATGAAGCAACTTATACAAATGTTGAGTACTTGTGTAAATTCAAATACAAGGACAAAACAAAATCGTTTGGGTACCTCCCGAGAAGTCTTAGTTATACCGAGTGCAAGCCCCAAAAGTGATGATTGACACTATATGATTCATTTCACTAGTTTCAATCCCACTTCTTCACCTCTATGAGCATCACCCAATGCAATGAGTGCCAAGTGAACTATTCAAAAATCATGAGAAATTAGTCAATTACAACTACCTCATGGAAATGGTCATACGTTAATGATTTACTCAATGCCACTGAATTCCAAAACGATATCTAACATGAAAAAAGTTAATCATGTATGCTTGTCTTGTGAATATCATCATCAAAACATACAAACATTCATATGTTTGCATATTGTGCAAATATTTTAGGGTGAAATTTATCAGTGTTGCCTTTAATAGATTTTGTATAGAAATCATGAGAATCTTTGACATCATTGGTCAAATATCATCAAACATTGTTGGAGACAAATCCTTGGGATCTATTGGCATTCAAAGGCTAATCACCATTCTTCAAAATGTTGGTTATGTGAAAACGCAAAGAGTTGTTTTGAGGCTTTATTGTAAAATATTCCATGAGTTGGAGAAGTTCAAATTTTTGGAGGACTTTACCATGAGTTGTGACAAAGTCCAAAGTCCTTCATGGCAAAGTCCTCCCAAGACCAACTTTTATCTCCAAGAGCTTTCTAAGTATCTGCTACTAACTCATCAAATATTTTACTATAAAGCCTCAAAACAATTATCAAAATTTTCACATAACTTACATTCCAAAGCAAAACATTACAAAGAATGATGATTAACCTTTGAATGTTAATACATCCTTGGGAATGTTCAATGATATCAAGCCAATAATGTTAAAAATCCTCGTGATTTCAAAATATCCCCCTAAAATATTTGTAACCACACAAAATCATATGAACATTTGTATGTTTTGATGATGACATTCACAATACATGCATACAAGATTAACCATTTTCCATAATGCTCCACAACAATTATTGCT
The DNA here is from genome assembly GCA_000404065.3 of Pinus taeda. Taxonomy (NCBI): domain Eukaryota; kingdom Viridiplantae; phylum Streptophyta; class Pinopsida; order Pinales; family Pinaceae; genus Pinus; species Pinus taeda. The sequence continues at coordinate 53,760 of APFE030271104.1, read as the reverse complement.
TGTCCCTTATATGTGAATTTTCACAAGTACTCAAAAGTTTGCAAAAGTTGATTCATCCCACCCTCCTACAAGACATTTGTGTAGGCGAGAATGCCATCAATCTTTTCATGGGCATGCTGTTTAGGAAGTTGTGAAAGACTGTTTGATTTTCCATCTCTTCCCTCCACTCTATTTGAAATGTTGCATTTTTTATTTGGACGCACTTCCTATCACTGCGCAGGACCCTCCTATCACTGCGCAGGGGCATTTCTTTGCCGGGCAAAGAGATTCTTCAGCCCATCCGAGGCCATCGGCAGCTCACCAGCGTTCGGCAAATGATGAAATTCCGCCAATGCCTCAATCCTGGATAGATGTTATTTCTTGTGCAGTAAAAGACTTCTAGAAAGCCACAGAGATTTTAATGAAATCTCAGTCTCTTGTTGATAAATTATCAGCTCTTCAAAGAGACAACCGGGTCATTCAGAGCCTCATGGTTAAATCACCGGGTCTTGTGGCTTCCGATCCTGCCACCAATGATATTCTCAGAGGTGGTCTTGAAGCTCTTACTGAACGGTATCGAAGAGATTGCCATGAGCTTTATCTGCGGCATGAGCAAGATATTGTGAGTCAAAATGAAGCTAGGGTTTCTGAGCTAGCTTCAGATTTTGAAGAAAAACTCCAACAGCTTGCCGAGCCGTTCCAGCAGATTCCGTTCACTAGTTCTACCGGTCCCATTGCTGGTAGCATTATTGCTACACACTGGACTTCATTGGCCTTGTCTTCCTATAACCGACAGGTCAATGAATTCCAAATAGAGCTAGTTGAATGACGTGCCGCCAGAGTTGCTGCTCAAGCAGCCCGTGATGCAGCACGGGAAGAAGCAGCTAAGCTTGCCAATGATATTCCGAGAGAAGAGGCCATTTCTGTTCTTGTCCAGAGGGAAGTTGCTAAAACTTTCCAGGCCCAGCAACAGAAACTTGATGCCACTCTGAAGTCAATGCAAGAACAGCTTGCATTTCTTGTTGAGCTTCAGTCCCCCGGCACTTCTCCTCCACTGCAGCAGCGGCAGCAGCAACAGCAGCAGCGTAGACAGCCCCAGCAGCGACAGCAGCTTGGCCAACAGCAGCCTCTGCACAGTCAGCAGAGGCCTCTGCACAGGCAGCCCCAGCAACTGCGCAGGCAGCCTCAGGGGCAGCAACAGCAACAGCAGCAGTCCCGGACAAAAAACGGGATGGGCAGGGGGCGTTTCCGTCGAGGAAATCGCTCCACACAATCTGTTGCTGGGCAGTCGGGCTCCGCTCCAAACCAGTCTTTCCCGAACACTGGTTTGAATTCGGAAGCTGCCCCATTTGCTCCACAGCGGCCAAATATGCACCAGATGCCAGACAGAGACAAAGGGAAAGGCAAGGTCTTCTTTATGTAAGCAATTCTCGTCGTCATCTTTTTTGGTTGCCCTCCATTAGCCCATTTTCTTATTTGGCTTATCTGATTGGAAAAATGACCCCTTCCCAGATTGATCGTCGAATTAGCAATCTTGCTATTCACAATCTCTCTTCCATTCCCCTTTCCTTCAGCCAAACCAAATTGCTGGGCCTAGGGCACAAGTATATTCCCCGACCTCCTCCTATGGCCATCGATGACATTTATAGAGAATATGCCTATTTTTCCCGTCTTAGAAGATTTTTCCGTCTTTCTGCTGATGATGACACTTACCCTTTCCGTTTGCCAAACCCTACCTGGGAGCCTCCGATTAATGATCCCGATCTTAATCGTGTTCTTCAGCTTGGCCGTACCATTCTTCAGTCCCGTATTGCCTCTGTCCAGTTCACTGCCAGACCCAGATTTGCCAGATCCCAATTGCTTGCATTAAAGAGCCTTCGCCGACTCCCTATTGTGATCAAGCCAGCGGATAAGAACCTAGGTATTGTGGTTCTTGACAGAGATAGCTATGTTGCTGAAGCTCATTGGCAACTAGCTGATCTCAACGTCTACAGGCAGTATGCAGCGGTTCCATGGTTGGCCATCAGCAGGTCCCTCAGGCAGTGTCAGGCCATATTCCATAATCTGCTTTCAGTTCAGCAGTGGGAGTACATAATGCAAATCAAGCCGCAAGATGCCAAAGCTTGTCGACTTTATTTTATTTGGAAGATCCACAAAAACCCTCCTGTCGGTAGGCCTATTTGTGCTTACAATGGGTTTATGTTGGAGCCTCTTTCCAAATTTTTGCATTATAAACTCCTTGGCACTTTACTTGCTCAGCCTACTCATCTCCCAGACTCTCTCTCTCTCTTACAGGATATTGAATCCAAGCGTTTTGCTCCTGATTCATTTCTTGTTACATTTGATGTAGAGTCTCTTTATCCTAGCATTCCCACTCAGGAAGGCTTGCATGCCTTACAGGATATGATTGAGCATAGTACTGCTGATTTTTTCTTGCCAGAGGATGTGGATTTTCTTGTTAGTGCAGCTGAGTTGGTGCTCAAGTGGCATTTCTTGCAGTTTGATGGCTCTTTCTACCGACAGATTAGAGGCACTGCCATGGGCAGCAATTTTGTTGTTGTGTATGCATGTCTTTTTCTTTGCCACCTTGAGCAAGAAGTCTTTCGTAGATTTCCTGCTCCAGAGATTCAGCTTTTCAGACGTTTTATTGATGATGGTTGCATGGTCTGGAATGGCTCCAGAGAGAGATTGGTCCAATTCTTGGATTGTTACCAGTCCATTTATCCCGAGCACATCCGCATTACTTCTTGCATTTCATCATCCAGCATCAACATTCTGGACATCGTGCTTTTCAAAGGTGATGATTTTCCCACCTCTGGAAAGCTCTCCACTAGATGTTTTCATAAACCACTGAATGCATATCAGTACATTCCTTTTACTTCCTGGCATCCCAAGCACCAGAAAGTAGCATTCGTGGTGAATGAGCTGCAGCGGTATCTTCTTCGAGAGAGCACTCAATTGGGCTTCCTCGAACTCAGACGGGCATTCTACAGCAGGCTTCGGTCAAGGGGCTATCCTCCAGATTTCCTCCAGGCATATTTTGCCAAGGTCCATTGGGATCAAAGGGTCGCTCTATTGCAGCAGGTCTATGCACGAGGTCCACTTCACACTCTTGGCCTCAAAAGGGCCCCCCTTGGTGTTGAAGCTGGACTTTTGTGAAGCCACTCGTGCTTTGAACCTTGGGGGTTTCCCAAACCCTAAACTGCATGGAGAATTCCAGCGTTACCCTTTACTACAGCATATTCCCAAGCCCTTGAGTTGTTGGCAGAATCCGCGCAAAATCGGGACTTTTTACATGAGCAGTTCCGACCCCCGACCATGATCTTCACCAGCAGCAGAGTATTCAGCTTCCAGGAGCAGTACATGATTTTTCAGATTTTTTGCATGAGCAGAGCTATTTTTTAGCTATTTTACTTTATTTTTTAATATTTTAAATATTTATTTTTAAATATTTTAATATTAAAAAATTAAAAAGTAAACCATGTATCCAATACCATGGTTGCAAAAAATACCATGTACCACTTGCCTTGTCCATTTTTGCTATACAAGGACAGCAAGTAGCTCATTTTCTTTGTATCACTGATGAGTCCCATCGAGGACGAAACTAGTTTGATGAATACAAAGATCTGTTCTTGTGTATTATGTGTTTTTCATAATCTTGTCCTTTAGCAATTTTTGCTTTTATGTCTCGTTTTGCAATTTTGCATTCTTGCACTTCTTGCAATTTGCAACTTTAGCAATTTTTGCATCTTTAGCAATTTTTTCATGTTTTTCAGTTCTGGCAATTTCTGCAAATGTAACTAGGGTTTATTATTTCGGTATTGTCGCCCACTTTATGCTCTTACTGTTTTAGCCATAAACCCTAAACCCTAAACAGTAAGAGCATAAAGTGGGCAACAATACCGAAATAATAAACCCTAGTTACATTTGCAGAAATTGCCAGAACTGAAAAACATGAAAAAATTGCTAAAGATGCAAAAATTGCTAAAGTTGCAAAACTTGCAAATTGCAAGAAATGCAAGAATGCAAAATTGCAAACCGAGACATAAAAGCAAAAATTGCTAAAGGACAAGATTATGAAAATCACAATACACAAGAACAGATCTTTGTATTCATCAAACTAGTTTCGTCCTCGATGGGACTCATCAGTGATACAAAAAAAATGAACTACTTGTTGTCCTTATATAGCAAAAATGGACAAGGCAAGCGGTACATGGTATTTTTTGCAACCATGGTATTGGATACATAGTTTTACTTTTTAATTTTTTAATATTAAAATATTTAAAAATAAATATTAAAAATATTAAAAAATAAAGTAAAATAGCTAAAAAATAGCTCTGCTCATGCAAAAAATCTGAAAAATCATGTACTGCTCCTGGAAGCTGAATACTCTGCTGTTGGTGAAGATCATGGTTGGGGGTCGGAATTGCTCATGTAAAAAGTCTCGATTTTGCGCGGATTCCGCCAACAAATCAAGGGCTTGGGAATATGCTGTAGCAAAGGGTAATGCTGGAATTCTCCATGCAATTTAGGGTTTAGGAAACCTCAAGGTTCAAAACACGAGTGGCTTCACAAAAGTCCAGCTTCACCACCAAGGGGGCCCTTTTGAGGCCAAGAGTGTGAAGTGGGCCTCGTGCATAGACCTGCTGCAATAGAGCGACCCTTTGATCCCAATGGACCTTGGCAAAACATGCCTGGAGGAAATCCAGAGGATAGTCCCTCGACCGAAGCCTGCTGTAGAATGCCCGTCTGAGTTCGAGGAAGCCCAACTGAGTGCTCTCTCGAAGAAGATACCGCTGCAACTCATTCACCACGAATGCTACTTTCTGGTGCTTGGGATGCCAGGAAGTAAAAGGAATGTACTGATATGCATTCAGTGGTTTCTGAAAACATCTAGTGGAGAGCTTTCCAGAGGTGGGAAAATCATCACCTTTGAAAAGCACGATGTCCAGAATGTTGATGCTGGATGATGAAATGCAAGAAGTAATGCGGATGTGCTCGGGATAAATGGACTGGTAACAATCCAGGAATTGGACCAATCTCTCTCTGGAGCCATTCCAGACCATGCAACCATCATCAAAAAAACATCTGAAAAGCTGAATCTCTGGAGCAAAAAATCTACGAAAGACTTCTTGCTCAAGGTGGCAAATAAAAAGACATGCATACACAACAGCAAAATTGTTGCCCATGGCAATGCCTCTAATCTACCGGTAGAAAGAGCCATCAAACTGCAAGAAATGCCACTTGAACGCCAACTCAGCTGCACTAACAAGAAAATCCACATCCTCTGGCAAGAAAAAATCAGCAGTACTATGCTCAATCATATCCTATAAGGCATGCAAGCCTTCCTGAGTGGGAATGCTAGGATAAAGAGACTCTACATCAAATGTAACAAGAAATGAATTAGGAGCAAAACGCTTGGATTCAATATCCTGTAAGAGAGAGAGAGAGTCTGGGAGATGAGTAGGCTGAGCAAGTAAAGTGCCAAGGAGTTTATAATGCAAAAATTTGGAAAGAGGCTCCAACATAAACCCATTGTAAGCACAAATAGGCCTACCGACAGGAGGGTTTTTGTTGATCTTCCAAATAAAATAAAGTCGGCAAGCTTTGGCATCTTGCGGCTTGATTTGCATTATGTACTCCCACTGCTGAACTGAAAGCAGATTATGGAATCTGGCCTGACACTGCCTGAGGGACCTGCTGATGGCCAACCATGGAACCGCTGCATACTGCCTGTAGACGTTGAGATCAGCTAGTTGCCAATGAGCTTCAGCAACATAGCTATCTCTGTCAAGAACCACAATACCCAGGTTCTTATCCGCTGGCTTGATCACAATAAGGAGTCGGCAAAGGCTCTTTAATGCAAGCAATTGGGATCTTGCAAATCTGGGTCTGGCAGTGAACTGGACAGAGGCAATACGGGACTAAAGAATGGTACGGCCAAGCTGAAGAGCACGATTAAGATCGGGATCATTAATCGAAGGCTCCCAGGTAGGGTTTGGCAAATGGAAAGGGTTATAAGTGTCATCATCAGCAGAAAGATGGAAAAATCTTCTAAGACGGCAAAGACGGGAAAAATAGGCATATTCTCTATAAATGTCATCAATGGCCATAGGAGGCCGAGGAATATACTTGTGCCCTAGGCCCAGCAATTTGGTTTGGCTGAAGGAAAGGGGAACGGAAGAGAAATTGTGAATAGCAAGATTGCTAATTCGAAGATCAATCTGGGAAGGGGTCATTTTTCCAATCAGAGAAGCCAAATAAGAAAATGGGCTAATGGAGGGCAACCAAAAAAGATGACGATGAGAATTGCTTACATAAAGAAGACCTTGCCTTTCCCTTTGTCTCTGTCTGCCATCTGGTGCATATTTGGCCGCTGTGGAGCAAATGGGGCAGCTTCCAGATTCAAACCAGTGTTCGGGAAAGACTGGTTTGGAGCAGAGCCCGACTGCCCAACAACAGATTGTGTGGAGCGATTTCCTCGACAGAAACACCCCCTGCCCATCCCGTTTTTTGGCCGGGACTGCTGCTGCTGCTGTTGCTGCCCCTGAAGCTGCCTGCGCAGTTGCTGGGGCTGACTGCGTAGTTGCTAGGGCTGCCTGCGCAGAGGCCTCTACTGACTGCGCAGAGGCTGCTGCTGCTGGCCAAGCTGCTGTCGCTGCTGCGGCTGTCTACGCTGCTGCTGCTGCTGTTGTCGCTGCTGCCGCTGCTGCCGTGGAGGAGAAGTGCCGAGGGACTGAAGCTCAACAAGAAATGCAAGTTGTTCTTGCATTGGCTTTATAGTGGCATCAAGTTTCTGTTGCTGGGCCTGGAAAGTTTTAGCAACTTCCCTCTAGACCAGAACAGAAATGGCCTCTTCTCTCGGAATATCATTGGCAAGCTTAGCTGCTTCTTCCCGTGCTGCATCACGGGCTGCTTGAGCAGCAACTCTGGCGGCACGTCGTTCAACTAGCTCTATTTGGAATTCATTGACCTGTCGATTATAGGAAGACAAGGCCAATGAAGTCCAGTGTGTAGCAATAATGCTACCAACAATGGGACCGGTAGAACTAGTGAACGGAATCTGCTGGAACGGCTCGGCAAGCTGTTGGAGTTTTTCTTCAAAATCTAAAGCTAGCTCAAAAACCCTAGCTTCATTTTGACTCACAATATCTTGCTCATGCCGCAAATAAAGCTCATGGCAATCTCTTCGATACCATTCAATAAGAGCTTCAAGACCACCTCTGAAAATATCATTGGTGGCAAGATCAGAAGCCACAAGACCTGGTGATTTAACCATGAGACTTTGAATGACCCAGTTTAACCATAAGAGGGTCCTGCGCAAGAAATGATAAGCCTTTATTGTTATTTGATTGTAAAGGGCTTGTGTTGAATCGTCCCCCACCAATAATTTCACTCAAAGCTTCTAAGATAGTCTTTAATGTTCTTTTATTGTAAAGAGGGCTTGTGTTGAATCATCCCCGACAAGCAATTTCACTCTCACATGTAAACTCACCAATTATCATGTCCAAATAGGTTTTTAGCACTCATACTATGTTCATTTCCCTTTCACTTCAATGGTTACAATTGCATTTGAATTTGAATACATTGTGAGACAAGTGCATAATAAATTGGATTACCAACTTCGAGACACAAAATAGGCTACATGAGAGACAAAAAAAACTATGGGTTGCCAAAACCTTAAGTTACATTAAATTTAATTTTATAAATTTATAGTTAAGATTAAAATAATTAATTTTATTTTTATAATTTAAATGATGAAGGGACCTAAAACCATTTTTTTATTTTACTTCCATGACAGCACCTCTAGCACAATAAGCATCCTACATAAATTAAGGTATTGTTGAAACATAATGCATTTTGAAATATTGACATTTGATATTGTATATAAAAGCCTAAATTTCTCCCATGAGATCTCTACATCCATCACGATGCATATGTACAACACTATAAAACATGACAAAGGTTCAAGCATGGACTCGTTGCAATTGAGAAACTCAAACATCATTTTCTGAGAAATGGTGTAAGGGGCTCACAAGGCATATGTACATCACTATAAAACATGACAAAGGTTCCAGCATAGACTCGTTGCAATTGAAAACCTCAACATCATTTTCTGCGAAATGGTGGAAGGGGTTCACAAGGCATAGCAAAACGTCTCGACCGATACTATGTTCAAGCACTTGGAAGTCATCAATCCTCCCAATCAAAATCTCAGACCACTTTAATATCTTGTTGAATTGGTCTGAGCGGCATCATCATAAGGCCCCTCGTTTCAAATTTAACGACTTGTGGCCGAAGAGCCAGACTTCATCGAACATGTCCACACTTTCTGGATGACCCCACTGGGAGACTCTGATTCTAGGAAGATGGACAGGCTCAATTACAAATTGAAAACTTAGAAAGCTTTGATCAGACGTTGGGCTCAGGAAAAGAAGAGAGCATTGAATAGCGAGTCAATCTTGATTGACAACAAGGTCAAATCACTGGAGAACCCAACAGACAGCGTATTCCTCTGAATCGCGCAAGAATGAGATTCTCTTCAACTGGAGCTTTGTAGATCACAAATACTGCTTCGTCAGTCTGAAGAAGTGCATCAGAAGAGTCGAGATATGTGAGTCGATGCTAGAGACAAAAACAACAAATCCTTCCACAAACAGGTTAAAAAGAAGCAGCAAAGAAACTGAAACTAAATTTGGAGCATCAAATCTGATTCGGGTGAACAAGTCTCCTCTCAAATTGACATTGTAAGAGAGGCACTCATCCATTTTCAGAATATATAGTGCCAGGGAACGGGTACCTCTCAGAAGTCAGCTGGAATTATGTGACCTTTTCCCCTTTTCGGCCAACATGGAGGATAATCTGCTATTGGAACGCCCTGTCTGTCTCACAGGATGAAGTCCTATCAGTACTGAAAGAAATGGCCAGAGGGGAGAGCATTGGCCCTGACGAATGGACCATTGAATTCTTTGTTCATTTTCAGGATATCATGGTTGCTAAGCTTTACCAAGATGGTAGAAGAATCTCACTGCCTTAGTTGGGTATGCGGTGCAATAAATGCCTCATTCATCACCAGCATTCCCAAGGTTCCCAATCCTGTCTCCTTCAGACTATCATCCTATCTCATTGTGTAACACCATTTACAAGCTCATTTCAAAACCATTGCTAACTGGCTCAAACCATCCCTGTCCAAGCACATATCTGTGAACAATTTGGCCATTTAGAGCAATGTCGAATACATGATGTTATAGCAATCGCTCGAGAGTGTCTTCATTCTATCAAGACCTCATATTTGATGGTCCTTCATAAAATTGGCATTGGACCTAAAATGATAAACCGGATTAAAGCTTGCATCAAGAGTGCATACTGATCAACGACCACTGTCCGGAAAATTTTCCTTCCATCTGTTCAGAAAATTTTCAGAAGCTCGTGAGAGCGACCTCTTATCTGTATGCAAAAGAGTTGACAAGCTCACATTTAATTTTTATGGATGACAAATCGGATCCCTCTGACTGGCAGGTGTTTCATAAAATTCTTGCAGATTTTGAATCTACCTCGAGACTTTTCATAAATCAAAAGAAGCCTTTATTGATTTCTAATGATCCCGAGGCAGAATGAACAGTGGAGATTGCTTGCTCATTAGGGGTAAATGTCTCTCTTTTGGACGATGGTTTCCAATACTTGGGTTTCTCCTTAAAGCCGAATGGATACAAATCTTTGCTAATTGTGAAACTGGAAAATCAACTCACAGTGGTCCCACTCATGGATCTTATCATCAACTCAATCGTTTCTGGCTTCTTGTCCTTCATAGAACTTCTATTTACTGGATGCCCATCTTCAAACTTCCCAAAGAAGTCATCCGTAAGGTCAGCTCAATCGTTTCTAGCTTCTTGTCCTTCACAGCATTTGTATTTACTGGATGCCCAATCTTCAAAATTCACAAAGGAGTCATCCGGAAGGTCAACTCAATCATTTCTAGCCTCTTGTGGACTAGAACGCAACCAGATCTTAAATTCCATCTGGCCAATTTGGAGATACTAGATCTTCAAGTTAAGTAAGGTGGTTGGGGTTTAGAATTCCAGCCCACACCCTGCCAGATGGAATTTACGATCTTGTTGTGTTCCAGCCCACAAGAAACCAAAAACGACTGAGTTGATCTCCCAAATGACTCCTCAGGGAGTTTGGGAATGTGCATCCAATAAAACGCCACTGAGCGGATTTAGGGTTCCAACCCACGCACTGCAAATTCCAGTTTGGGGAAAGCGTTCTTTTTCTGCTTGGAAATAAAAAAATGATAGCCAAGATATGAGGTTCTACATCCCCGCAAATCAATTTCTCTACCGGTAATTATGTTTTCATAATTGACGATGGAGACCACATCATTTCTAGCCTCTTGTGGACTTGAACGCAACCAGATCTTAAATTCCATCTGGCCAATTTGGAGATACTAGATCTTCTGGTTAAGCAAGGTGGTTGGGGTTTAGGATTCCAGCCAACACCCTGCCAGATGGAATTTACGATTTGGTTGTGTTCCAGCCCACAAGAAACCAAAAACGACTGAGTTGATCTCCCGAATGAGTCCTCGGAGAGTTTGAAAATGTGCATCCAATAAAACGCCACTGAGCGGATTTAGGGTTCCAACCCACGCACTGCAAATTCCAGTTTGGGGAAAGCGTTCTTTTTCTGCTTGGAAATAAAAAATTGCTAGCCAAGATATGCGGTTCTACATCCCCGCAAATCAATTTCTCTACCGGTAATTATGTTTTTATAATTAACGATGGAGACCACAATATCTGACGGGAGCTATTAAGCTTGTTTCGTACAAAGCTGTGCCGTACACCAAGTCAAAACCGATCATTTAAATTAAAAATAAGACTGCAAAGAAGACAAACTAAAATAGATATTCAATTATTGTTTAGGGTTAATAAAGTTCTTTTAAATTAAATCAAGCAAGGTGCACAAAGTGAAAAAACAAAAACAAAATAGGCTTTGAAACAATTTTTATACTGGAGCCGCGGAATAAACCTGAGATAATATGGATCTATGCCATTTCATCTAGACATCAATATAATTCTTCACTCTGCTAAAAAGCAGAATGAAGCAAAAACGATAAAAATTAAACTCAATTCAAAAAATATAAACATAAAGGAGGTTTGGATTTTGAAATGGTTTTGGTCCGAGAGAGACTCGGAGCTCAATAGATCTTCAATAATATGGATCTATGCTATTTCATTTGGACATTAACTTAATTCTTTACCCTGCGTGTGTAATTAGGATCAAGCAAAACAGATGAAAATTAAAGAAAAAAAACAAACAAATAAATAATTTCTTCGAATATATTTAGACAATATTTCATCCAAATATCAATTTAATTCTTTAACCTGAGTGTGAGCAGAATCAAGCCCAACTGATCAAAATAAAGCAAAAATCAACATATTTTTCAATAGATCATAGACAATATGAATCCATGCTATTTCATCTCAACACCAATTTAATTCTTAACCTGCCCTGTAACAGGATCAGGCAAAACAAATCAAAATAAAACAAAATCCAAAGAATATATAAAGATAAATAGTTTTGAGACCTCTAGGCTGCTAGTACAGTACTCAATAAATATGAGAATATGGATCTATTCTTGCATATCTACACTGCATTGACTCAGCGTGTTGCCAGAGAAAATACCCAGTTGGACAGAGACTGTTGCAATAAGCTGCGATGAGGCAAGATTCCCAATTCGATTCAGTACACCAAGGCAAAATCTGCATACTTAAAAACAACACTGCAAAGAGAGACAAAATAAAAACGAAACTAAGCGAACAGAGTAAAGCCAAAAATAGATATTCCAATTAATGTTTACTAAATCTAGGGTTGAAAAACCTTTAAATTAAATCAGGCAAAGTGCTGAGAATGAACAGAAAGAGTGAGTTAGGGTTTGGAATAGCTTTGAAACCAGAGAAGCTCAATCAAGGCAATATGGATCTATGCTATGCTATTTTATTTAGACACCAATATAATTCTTCATCATGCACATACAGGGTGAAGCAAAAGCAGATTCAATATAAAACAAAATTCAAAAAACATAATTTTGGATTTTGAAATAGTTTTGCTTACGGAGCGACTCACAGCTCAACAGACCTTCAATAATATGGATCTATGCTATTTAATCTAGACATTAAAACATTAATTTAACTCTTTACCCGATCAAGCAAAACAGATCGGAATAAGAACAAGGAAAGATTAAATAAGGAAAAAATAAAGATCGACAAAATTTTCAATAGATCTGAGACAAAACTGATCCATTATATTTTATCCAAACACCAATTTAATTATTTACACTGCCCGTGAGCAGGATCATGCAAAACACATCAAAATAAAGTAAACAAGTAAATCAAAAAATGTATACAAAACCAGACCAACATATTTTTCAATAGATCTGAGACAATATCCATCCATGCTATTTCATTCACACCAAATTAATTCTTTACACCACCTGTGAGCAGCATCAAGCAAACCAGATCAAAATAAAGGGGAAAAAAATAAAAATAAAAATTTAAAAGAAAAAAAAATTATATATATATATATATATATATAGATCTGAGATAACTATCCATCCATGCTATTTGATCTCCAAGCCAATTTAATTCTTCACCTGGCGCGTGAGCAGGATCAAGCAAAACAGATCAAAATAAACCAAAATTCAAAGCAAATTTAAAAAAACAAAAACAAAAAAGCAAAACAAAAACCAAATCTAAACCTTTTTTTATACCTCGGTAAATAAATCTGATACAATATGGATCTACACTAGCGTATCTAGACACTGTATTGATTCAGGGTGTTGTCAGGTAGAGAAAATACCCCGTTGGACAGAGTCGTTGGCAATAGCTGCTTCTACTCAATGAGACATAAGATTCCCAATTCCATGCAACCAAAGGCGAGGTGTTATTGTTGTCTGGACCCCGGGGGCTATGAACAGCATAAGTGATCATTAACCACCGCGGTCCTGACGACAATCACACATTCGCTTCGCTTCCTCTTCTGACTCCAGATCAACCGACGGCATCAAAATATATATATCGAGACCGAATCAAAAAATAATATTGATCACCCTCTGAAAGGTAAAGCGCTCATCCTCCATAGATTTTAGACGGACAAAGTCACTCACACCATTTTGAATCAGAACATGGCGCACAGAAAATACCCACATGGACAAAAGCCATTCACCCACATGGACAATCAATTGACAATAACACATTCGCTTCCTCCCATCCACCTTAAGAAACGATATCCTCTTGTGGATATAAATGTCGACTTGCAAACCCTAATTAGGGTTTGGGATTGCACATATCTTCGTAAACCCTAATTAGGGTTTGGGAATGCACATATTTCGTAAACCCTAATGAGGGCTTGGGTGGATACCCTTCAGCTCACATTTGTATTAAAAGAGGATATTTAAACATAATATATACTTTATTTTTGATGTAGATATGGTTTGGGATTGCACGATATAAATGTCGAGTTGCAAACCCTAATTAGGGTTTGGGATTGCACATATTTCGTAAACCCTAATGAGGGCTTGGGTGGGATACCCTTCAGCTCACATGTGTATTAAAAGAGGATATTTAAACATAATATATAACTTTATTTTTGATGTAGATATGGTTTGGGATTGCACGATATAAATGTCGACTTGCAAACCCTAATTAGGGGTTGGGATTGCACATATCTTCGTAAACCCTAATTAGGGTTTGGGATTGCACATATTTCGTAAACCCTAATGAGGGCTTGGGTGGGATACCCTTCAGCTCACATTTGTATTAAAGGAGGATATTTAAACATAATATATAACTTTATTTTGGAGGTAGATATGGTTTAAGTTAGGTTATTTCATTTTTTTATTTAAAAAATCAATATTAGTGTAGTTTATGTGTATTTTAATTTTGGATTTATTAACGTAGAGAAGAATCAAATTTTTTTCATTTTAAAATGATATTTTTATGGCAAAAAACTGGCCATGAAATTAAACTAATGTAAGCTGATTTAATTCTTAATTATAATTAAGAAATATATTCTAATAATTATAAATTTATTGGTTTAATTTACCTTTTAAATAAGCTATATTCCACATGAATAGATTTCCTTTTTTAAACCAGTTACATTCAATATGAATACCACCATAGGTTCTCATAAACATTGAGCATCAATTAATTAATTGGAAGTAATTTTTATTTTCACTTAAGGTTATTTTTATTTTTAGTTTTATTATTTTTGTTTTCAAGACATACATGACATTACAACACATTTCTTCTATGGTGGGAACAATAATAAGAGAGTTGGTTATACTATATGACATTTTTTTAGA